>MCJB01052540.1:0-16960 GCA_002018475.1 Nicotiana obtusifolia | reverse complement strand
GTCCAAATGGTCTGGACCATTTAAAGTTGTTGATGTTTCTCCGTTTGGAGCTGTTGAATTAGCATCGGAGGATGGGCTCCGGACTTTCAAAGTTAATGGGCAGAGAATCAAGCACTACTTGGGTGTAGATGGAGAAAAACATGTGGTAGAGCAGCTGGCTCTAAAAGATGATCAAATCCCAACTACAGAATGATTGCAGAAGCACACTAGCATCGTCGTGCCGCGACGTTAAATCAAGCGCTTCATGGGAGGCAACCCATGTGTGGTATCATTAGCTTTTGTCTATGTTGTATTTTTATTTATTTAGAATTCAATATTACATTTGTACTTAGGTCTATTTGAAGGGTTTTCGAATGCAGGAATGTGATGAAAGGATACACGAATTGAAGAAGAGTGTTTGAAACTGCAGAAAAACATCAAGGTGAAAAATGTTGCACAAATGCGATCGTATTTAGGATATGCGAACTGCATTTGTGCCGCAAACTGAAGTAGAAACTTGAGCAACCATGTTGGGCAAAAATGCGAAGAAGCTAAAGATTTGCGGTTCGCATTTGAATTATGCGAACCGCATTCTCACCGCAAACAGAGACAGAGAATTCAGCTCACAAGTCGGGTGAAAATGCGGTGGAAGCTCCTAATTTGCGGTTCGCATTTGAGTTATGCGAACCGCATTCTAACCGCAAACAAAGACAGAGAATTCAGCTCACACGTCTGGTCAAAATGCGGTGGAAGCTCCTAATTTGCGGTTTGCATTTCAATTATGCGGAACTTTAAGCGTCGCATAATTGCCAGGTACGTGTTCGCATTTCATCCTGTTCTAAAGCCTTCAATCTAAGTATATAAAAAAAACACACAAACAAACAAAAAAAATACAAAAAGACAAGAGAAGACGGAACCAGAGAAGACCTCCGACGAACATCATCGGAAAAGTAAAAGTGCCAGTCCAAGAGTTGATTCACCTTTAACCTAAAAGCTACAATCTTCTCCCCAAGGTATGTGCACTCTCTGCTTCACCTTAAAATTCTTATTTCGAAAACCTAGGGTTTGTTGTTCAATAAAGATGTTCAAAGTCGTTGGAATGGAAATAGAAATCTAGGGTTTTCTTACTTGAGGGATGCATATGCAAAGATATTTGAAGGTATTTGCGATCCAAGAACTCAAAATGTGGACCGCAATTTCATCGCATCCCTAAAACCTAGGTCTATGAGGAAGATGACATTTGCGGTGATTCTGCAATCGCATAGTCGATATGCGGACCGCAGAGCCACCACAAACAAGGCCAGAACGTTTGGTTAACATTGGTGAAGGATGCGGTTGAAATGCGATCGCATATCATGCTTTGCGATGAGTATGCGATCGCACTTGTGTGTATCTACCAGGCTTAAGGTCAAAGACGATCTGCGATGCATTTGTGGTTCGCATAGTTGTTATGCGGTTCGCAAAAATCCACCGCAGACCACCCTCTACCTGTCACACAAAAGAATGCGACGTGTTTGCGGTTCGCATAGTGGTTATGCGACCGCAAACCACGCCGCATTTTTGTAATTCTTTGGTCATTTCTCCTGTTCTTGTTTTTCTCAACTGATGATAATGTCACTGACATCTCCCACTTATGCAGATATGGCAGCCAAAAAGCATTCTACAAGGAGAAGGCCATCCTCCACTTCAACCTCAGAACCACCTAAACGGGCAAGAAAGGAACCAATTGTACCTAACCCCTCCTAGTCTGATGAGGAGGACTGTGTATCAGAAGTTCATTTAATAGATGAGGCCCGAAGGAATTGGGGTGATGACCTTCAGCTTCATTTTGGGGTCGAAGGTTCAAGGTCTTTATTCAGGGAAGCGCTCACAAAGAGAAGGATTCTGGGGGAGAAAAAGTTGAGCTTGAATGGTCTTCAGGACCAGTACCCTCATATTCTTGAAAACATTAAAACGAGAAAATGGGAGTACTTCACCACAGACCCAAAGGAGTATAATGAGTCCATGGTCCGGGAATTCTATGCGTCGTATGGAGCCTCAAGAACATCGTATCATAGACGCAACCGAATATTCACCGGCATCGTCCACGTTCGAGGGAAGGCCGTGTTTTGTGACAACGAACATATCAATGACCTCTACTTCCCTGACTGGGCATCAGGCACAGCGGAGTACGATACAAAGTACTCCAACAGAGAGAATGAACGTTGATGGATAGCTTCCATCATTGCTAAGGGGACTCCAGCCTGGATCAGTCCTAGGAAGAAAATTTTCAAAGAAGACCTCACAAGGGAGGCCAAATATTGACTCAACTTCGTCACCTCCCATTTAATACCCTCCAGAAATGAAACAGACATCAGCATTGAGAAGGCACTTCTCATTGCGTGCATAATGACGGGTATTAAAATTGATGTGGGGAGTCTGATCTTCCAGGAAATTGGAATCCGGGCTACTCAGCGGGCCACATCACTTCCTTTCCCAAGTTTGATCACCACCCTCTGCCAAGAGGTCAATGTCCCATTCTTACCACAACAAGACAAACTCGGGAGGTCTACGAGAGATATAGATATCACTCGTATAAGTGATTCAGTTGCCCCACCAGTAACCCCAATTGACGACATTGACTCCCAGAATCTCCTGTCTCCCCAAGATCCTGACACCTCTACAGTTGCTGAAGAAACTGCACCCTCATCTACCACTGGTCCATCAACCTCACACCTGCCAGCCATTTCAAGACTCGATCTACTTGCTCATCACGCAAATTCTAAAGTAGACCAACTCTTGAAGACATTGCCCTCACTGATTAAACAGGCCTTGACTCCGCTACCACAACAACAATTAGCGTTCGGAGAGAGGTTGAGTTGTCCCTTGTCCTTTGTATTTCTTTTTATGCATTGGGGACAATGCATGTGTTTAAGTTGGGCGTGGTAGCCTTATATCATTGTTTTGTCTGTATATTTGATTTATTTTTGGGTATGTTTAGTGACATTGGATAACTGTACATTATATAGAAATGATTCATGATTTACGTATATATGCTGTTATAATTAAATTTTTGCAATAAAAGCCCCTTATTTTTTTCTTCTGCCGGGTTCTTTTTCAAGGGTGTAATAGTAGAACCGGGCCTATGAATATGAAGTATATTGACCAGGATGGTATGTTTGTTGAATATCAAGTATGTAAACCTGTGTGAGTAATCCCTTGTAACAAATCAGTTATGTGAATTTGAGGCTCACTTGGTAACTCTAGGTTTACTTAGAATCGTGTATGTGTACACGAGGAAAGCGTCGAGCGACTAAATGTGAACTCTTAAGCTGTAAACTATGTTAACCGAACAGTTTGTGTGCCAATGTGTGTGAGCGCCTTGTTTTGATAATTCTTGTGTTCACTGCGGCCACCTAGACTTGCCCGGTTGGTTTTTCGTTGCCTATCATACGTGCACTGAGTTAGAGAAATGATCTTGGGCTTTCTTTGATTATTGATGAAACCTTTCTAGCCTTTTCAGCTTACCTGTGCATAATGAATATCACTAGTACCCTATTTGAGCCTTGTAGCCTTTTCCTTGGCCTCCGCATTATAAACCTATCCCATTCGTAAAACATGATCTCTTTTGAAACCGTTCCTCCTTGAACAGTGAGAACATTGCTAAACGTTTAAGTTGGGGGTGTGGGTCAACGGGGAAATGGGCAAGGTTGTGAAATGAGACTGGGATCCCGTACCTCAAAAGTTCATGTGAATTTATGAAAGCTCCATAAAAGAAAAAGAAAAAGAAAAAGAAAAAGAAAAAGAAAAACACAAAAAGTGAGTTATGTAAAAAAAAAAAAAAAAAAAAAGGAGCTTGAGAATCAAATAAAGAGGTGTGCAAAGTGAGGTCTGATGCGGGAACGTAAGGCTTGAGGCCATGGGGTCAAAAAGAAACAAAAGGTTAAAAGAAAGAAGCGTGTAATTAGTATTCAAGGAGGAAGTAGCCACTATTATCTAAATATATATCCTACCCTTCCTTAAACCGACATTACAAGCTTACAAAGTCCTTATGTGATCTCTAACTGAGTGTGCTGATAACTAGGCGATGAATTAAAATAAGGGCAAGCCTATGGTGTGGCATGGGGTGACACTTGAAATTTTGTTCTGAGAGTGAGTGTACTTGCATTTTAGTCCCTTTGTATTGCTATGATGAATTGTGTGAGAGTGGGACTTTCTTTCCAGTGAGGGCACATACACTGCTAGGTTGACAGTAAGTTGAGCTTTGGGTAAGGCATAAGTGTATTCGGCTGAAGGTAGCCTTTAGTTACTTTGTTGAGGCTCAAAGTTCACTAATTGATTGGTTGTCTTTGAACTTATTAATGATTCAAGGGGGGGTACAGATCTTAAAGAGTTATACTTGAGATACTAACAACAACCACCGTCCATGGTCAGTATTGCTTCATGTTTGCTAAGTAGATTTTAGATTAGGAGAGTATCATTTGAGTTGCTTGAGGACAAGCAAGAGTTTAAGTTGGGGGTGTTGATGTGCCAGGTAATTTCGGCACATTTTGATATTATTTGCTTAAAGTCTAACTTGTTTTACTTGTTAATTCTCGTGATATTTATATAATTTTAGTGTATTTGAAGAATAACAAGTGTCAAGACCCTGAAGAACAGAAAAGAGTGCAAAAAGTTAGATGAAGCCAAGAAAAGAGGTTAAGAGCATCGCATCAGTAGAAATGCGGTCGCAGAATGGATATGCGAATCGCATAGTCTACAAGTAGATTGCAGACGAAGACAGAACTTTAAGCCAATTGTCATGTTGAGAATGCGGTCGCAAATGCAACCGCAAAACAGGAATGCGAACCGCGAATTGGCCTGGTGGAATCGCAAACATGAACAGAGTTCTGGGGGAAAATTAGTGTGAAGAATGCGATCGCATTCTGCAATCGCATATTCAAAATGCGAAGCACAAACCAAGATGCGACGAGAGCAAAACTAACTGGTGTGATTTGCGACGGATGATGATGATTTGCGAACCACATTCTTGTTCTGCGACAGGAATGCGGTTCGCATTATTTCAACTAGGGTAAAGATAACTGACATTCGCCTCGGGTTTTGGGCCTCTATAAATAGGTTTTATAGGGTTTTGTGAAGTCATTCTGGTGAGAACTGAGAGTAGAAAGTACGGCACTTGAGTATTTTTGAATTCTGAGAAGCTTTGGTGATTGAAAACCTTCTATTTTTGTAAGATGACATCAGTTATTCTACCTTGTTCTTTAATTATCAGCATGTGTAGCTAAACTCAAACGCTGAGGTTGTGAACCCTAGATGGGTAGAATGTTGTTGATATCTTGATATTGAATTCGAATTCCAAAGGAAGCTTGATATTTATTTATTTCTCGTTCTTGAACTGATCGTTAATGGTTGCAAACACTAATGAACGCCAATTACCTCTAACTTATCTTGGAAAAGTGAGATAGAGTTTGGTAGAAATAAATAACAAAAATTCAAGGCTTAAAACCTTGTTTAACGAAATCACTTAGGAATAAGTAGGTTTTAATTTGGCGATTAATTGGTTTCTCTTAAGATTGACTATTTTGTATTCGGGAGAATCATAAGAGGATACATTATCCAAATATTGGGAAATATTGGGTAGTAAGTTAGACATCAATTGCATATCAAGAAAGGAATTCAATATTAGTATCAAGGACATTCTACTACATTAAAGGGGACACAACCTTGGTTTCTTAAATTCATAGTTCTTATGTTCAAACTATTCTTAAACATTAGTTCTCAATTTTTGCTTTCCTTATATATATTCATCACTTCTTTATTCTATTTGGCTACTTGCTAGAATTACGACTTAGTAAAGTATTACATTAATTGGACAATAGTTTCACGCCTATTCCCTGTGGGATTCGACCCCAACCTTGTTGGGTTACTATATTTGACTTCGATCGCTTACACTATTATTAAGGTGTAATTTGAGCAAATCAACTACCAAGCTGTCATATTTCTCCAAGTTCCTTTCGAATTACCCTCAAGTTAACACTTCTCCTTATCAGTAGACTATGACCCTTAAGCAAAGCTCACCACACGAGATCCTAGCATAAAACCACACCGCCCTAAGGCCTATAAACCATTGTATTCCCTCTTAAGCACCCCAAAAGTACCACAACCGAGACACCCACTCTGAAGATACCTTTTGTTAATCTAAAGTTGTTCCTTTTACCTTTCTGATACTGAAATGTATAATCCATAATGATATAGAAATACTTCGAGTCTTGACACCATCCAATGAAAATCTCAGATTCAATCCATATAGAAATCCGTAAAATTCTCAATTGCCGCATATAAATCTTGAATCCATTAGAACCTTCTCGAGAGTCATCCACCCTGCTCAAGTCTCGATTGCACCGCCCAAACAGACCAAACGATCTATGACCTATTAGCACAACAACACCCAAAGAAGTAACTCCGCCTTAATGCAATCGAGTAAATTCCTACTCCATGCGCGCTACATCCATCACGAATAAATACTCAAATCATTCCATGATTTCCACATGCCCATAAAGTGTAATGTAACCTGTATCTAGAAATTTCCTTACTCGAGTCATCCCCGATCTCAACCTCTGCAAGTCATACCTAATCCACAACATGCCTCACACCAAAACCAATACTTCACATAATCATGCAATCAAATCGTCGATAGCCGACTCCCCAACTTGGCTCAAACCCATAGAACAAATCATCCGACAACTCACAATACCCATACTCTATTACTACCATCATCCTGCACTGAAATTCAACTAAACCCTTCATAAGCTCATGCAACACAAATCATATAATACTTCAAATCATCTACTAAGCTCGCATTCATCCTCGTGACAGTCAGCTCAACTTTCACAATCGGTCCGAACTAAAGTCGCAACACATATAGCCCACTGATAGAAAGAAACTCTCCACACAAGGACACAAGGATCACACATCCGTGGATTACCCCGTAGGTGATAATCCACCTGCTCAGCCTAAAACTGACATCTCTCTATAACCTTTTGCAGCCACAACTACTACGCAATCACTTAATCTTCCTGAATGTGAACTCATCAACAAGACATGAGAATCCACTTCGTTCCACAAATAAACAACATGAAATATCCCTCAACACGATCATAACTCGAGATTGTACAACACATCAAGATAGAAATCAAGCATCTAATGGTCCTTTTCACATCTCAAGCAAATTCTTCTCGTCACATTCAGATCATCTGAACACATCCCGCATTCACATCATACTTATCATATAGCCATCCAACCACTCACCGAGCCATAATTCCCACTTCTAGGGACACTACCAGACATATAAGTCCAAAAGTATATGCTCACACAACTGAAACTATCGAGCCTAAGCTGCGGTCTAAACCTGGCCTCAAGTCCTTCAGACTGGCCCATCACCAAACAACAGAAAACACATCTCGCACCTTATCCATGGAATCACATGCCATCGATGAATAGCTAATACCGAGTGCTCACATATGCATACGAGTGAGTGGAAGCAATTCAAAGAGATACGCTTCAATCTGAATCAATGTCGCACGATAAGGAAAGATAGATGGGAAGTTTATCCTAAATGCCATGTAGCCTCTCGAAGATAGGTATGGACGTCAACATACCAATCTGCAAGACTCTACTAGACACTTGTTCATGACTCGTAGAACCTATGAACCTAGAGCTCTATACCAACTTGTCACGATCCAAAATCCAACTAGTCGTGAAGGGAACCTAACCCAACCCGCTAGGTAAGCCAATTAACATTAATCCAATTCAAATGACATTTACTGAGAAAATGAATGATGAAATAACTGAACTTTTATACAAAATCCCAAGGATTGGTAGTACAAATCATGAGCTTCTATGATTTAGAGTGAAATAAATATATCATTTGATCAAAATATACATAAATACATTTATAAATCTAAAGCTATCAAGAACAAGAGGCAGCTATAACCGGATCGCAGGTACATCTTCAATGCCAGCTCCCGCCATACATAGCAACATCAGCTCCAGAATCTGCATGCAAGTTACAGAAGTGTAGTATGAGTACAACCGACCCCATGTACTCAATAAGTAACAAACCTAACCTTAGGTTGAAAGCAATGATGAGCTTGGAAAACGGTGAGAGTCCAACACCAATGGTCAAGAACTACTCATAACAATATAATAAAGGTAGTGCAAGAAATAACTCAAAGATATTATGTTCAGTATGTTCACATTTACGGAAAATAGACATGCTTTTCAGGTATAACAGTAAAACCCAAATCTTTTACCGAAATCACCAAAAGATGAGTATATCATAAAACTGTGATTTTTCCCAATTTTTCAACAACAGATAGGATATTTCATTATCAGAAAGCAAGAGGAAAGCATATCTCTATGCCTACATGTCAATATGCATGTCAAGTCATGAATGTCACAATGCCGCATAGCATGAATAAAAATGCATCTCGATGCCTACATGCCAAGTATGCATGTCACATGAATGATTTGACGGTGATAATCCCAAATACTCACTCTTAGAGTACTCAATCTGCCTGTCTCAAACTCCCACTCATCATATACAATCACTCAACAATGTATGATACCTGTGCTCGTTGTTGTATGTCAGAATCCGGAGGGGCGGATCCTGCCCAAGCACTAATATAAAAGCAAATATGGCCTGATGTGGCCTGTAGCCTGATCCATAATAAAAATAAAGCCTATAAGGCCAGCTACGGCGTGCAGCCCAATCCAGAATAAAAATAAAGCCTACAAGGCTTGTTGCGGCATGCAGCCCAATTCATAATAATAATAATAATAATAATAATAATAATAATAATAATAATAATAATAATAATAATAATAATAGATATAAAGCCAACATAGCCTGCTGCGGCGTGTAACTCGATCCACAATATCACTCACAACACAGCTCTCAAGCCCCAACTCAATCATCAATCCCTCCGGTCTCACGGGCTCTCATATCTCATACCACTTAGCCCAAACAATGATAACATGTGACATAGCAATGAATGATAAACAGAGACTGAGATATGATATGCAAATGAAGAATCGTGACTGAGCATATTATTACAGTTAGAGTAGATGACTCAAAACAACATGAATAGCCTCATTAGGTCTCAACCAAATCAGCACATAGCCTAAACATGATTTCTAATATCATCCACGGCTCATATAATAATACAAGTAGGGAGAACATGGATGTAACAAGATATAACAGCAAAACAAGTCCGGTCATAGTCTAATAGTCAACTAAAATCATGATTTCCCTGGCGCATGCCCACACGCTCGTCACCTAGCATCTGTGTTGCCTCAATACATCTCATATAACATAATTCCCGAGGTTAAATACCCTCAAATCCTAGTTTAGATATATTACTTACCTCAAACAAGCCAAAAAATACTCTAGAAATGCCATCCCGCGCGTACCAACCTCCTAACGACTCAAAACTAGCCAAAAGTAACTCAAAAACATCAACTAATGCCAAAGGAAACAAACTCAATCGATAAAGGTTGACTCTTTAATCAAAAGCCCAAAGTCAACCAAAAGTCAAACTCGGGCCCGCACCTCGAAACTCGACAAAACTCACAAAATACGGCAACCCATTCAATTACAAGTCCAACCATAGTAATTTCACTCAAATTCGACTCTGAATCGATATTCAAAACTCAAAAATTCACTTTAGGAAAGTTTAGACAAAAACCCCCCAATTTCTCTTCATAAATCATCAATCAAATGCCAAAACCATAGAGGGGATCACGGAATAAAATCAATACCAAGTAGAAAACACTTACCCCAATCCATGTGGTGAAAACCACCTCCAAAATTGCCCAAATTTGAGCTCCATAGCTCAAAATATGATAAAATGTTTGAAACCTTTGAAATAGAGCACTTTATATTCGCTGCCCAGGGATACTCATCGCAATCGCGGAACAACCTTCACGATCGTGGAGAACAAGAGTCACTGCCACACAAAATCTTTACGCATTCGCGACACTGCCACACAAAATCTTTACGCATTCGCGACACTCGCAATGCAAATGCAAAGCACACAAACGCCGAACCTTCACGAATGTGTCCAAGCTTACGGGAACACGTTGAAGAATCTTCCAGCTCCCAGCTCGCAGCTTAACTATATGAAAACGCGATGACTCATATGCGAACACATATTGTAACCAACACGAAGCTACACAAACGCGATCTTCCAATTGCAACCACAATAAAGAAAGTGCACAGCTCCATATTTCCTCTACATGATCTCATCTCCATCTTCGCGATCGGGAAGAATAATTGGGGTAGCAGAAACCAGCAATGAAAACATGAAGAAAAATGGTCCGAAATCTATCTGAAACACGTCCGAACCCTTCGGAACCCTGTCCGAACATACTAACAAGTCCCAAAATATAACGTGGACCTACTCGAGGACTCAAACCACGCAAAACAACCTCAAAACCATGAGTCGCACCTCAAATCAAACTTAATGAACTTTTGAACTTCACCTTCCAAAACTCGTGCCGAACCATATCAAATCAAATTGGAATGACCTCAAATTTTGCAAACAAGTCCCATATGACGTAACGAGGCTATTTCAATTCCCGAAACCACAATCCGAACCCGATATCATGAAAGTCAACTCTCGATCAAACTTATGAACATCAAATTGCCAACTTTCGCCAATTAGTGCTGAAACCTTCTAGAAACATCCAAATAAAAGTCAAATTTGGTCAACTCTTCCAACTTAAAGCTTCCTAGTTGAGAATCATTCTTCCAAATCAATCCCAAATCACTTGAAAACCAAGAACAAGGATTCAAACAAGTCATAATACATCTTATGAAGCTACTCAAGCCTTTAAAAAGCTGAACGGAATACAAATGCTCAAAACGACTGGTTGGGTCTTTACAGCCTTTCATGAGAGAAACTTTCAAGAACGCCTAGTCATCCTATTTGAAATCTAAATCTCTACCTCGCACATCCGAATAGGACTACGGGCGACTCTGAGCGGTCTTCAGCCGTTCCTTGATGACCTTTACCTTCTGCATATCTTGATGCACAAGGTTTGGCACTATCAATCCTGCTTCTCCCACTCAAACCAACCAACAGGGTGTCTACATCTCCTACCATATAGAGCTTGGAATAGTGACATTTGAATGTTGGCATGACAACTATTTTTGTTGGCAAATTATATGACCAGCAAATGATCATCCCAACTACCCTTAAAGTCAAGAATACATGCACGCAACATATCCTTAAGTGTCTGTGTAGTTCGCTCAGCTTGCCCGTCAGTCTATGGATGGAAAGTTATACTAAGACTCACCTGAGTACCCAAACCTTACTGAAATTTCTGCCAAAAGTTAGCGGTGAACTGCGCCCCTCGGTCCGAGATGATGGAATCTGGAGTACTATGCAATCTAAATTTCATTGATATACAACTGAGCATAGTGTTATACTGTGTCAGTGGCCTTAAAAGGAAGAAGTGTGCTGACTTCGTGAGTTGATCCACAATTACCCAAATCGAGTCAAACTTACGAGGTGTGAGAAGTAGACCTACCACAAAGTCCATGTTGATCATCTCCCACATCCACATTGGAGTTTTTATACATTGTGCCAAGCCACTGAGTCTCTAGTGCTAGGCCTTCATTTGCTGGAAATTGGGGCATCTAGACACAAAGTCCGCTATATCCTTTTTTATGTCATTCCACCAGTAGACATACTTGAGATCATGGTAAATTTTCATAGAGCTTGGGCGCACGGAGTACTTTGAATTATAAGCCTCAGTCATGATTCTCTCCCAAAGACCAGCTATATTTGGAACACACAATCACCATTAGTACCATAGCGTACCATCATTCATGCCATGAGAAAAATCTATCCACCAAGAAAGGGTCATCATACTATTTCTCATTAACTTCCACTATCAGTGATAAGTCGGTTCTATTTTGCACAACCTATCTTACATGGAAAACTTATCTACAAGTGGGTCCTTCTTGGCATGTGAAGGACTTTAGGCAAACCACTAAAAATACTTGAAAGCATGTGAACGGGTTGAAATATACATGGTGTAGCATGTGAAAGCATGTGACGCCATGTGACTGCATTGTGTTGCATGTGAAGAAGCATGTGGAGGCATGTGAAAGCATGTGAAAACAAGGTGAAATGGGGTCCGCATAGCATGGAAAGATGTGGAAATTCGTCTAGGCATGGGTAGGATATGTTTTGAGAGTTTTTGGATGATTATGGTAGGAAAACAACGAGAAGTAGGGCCCGGCTAGTTATGGAAAGATGTGGGAATTTGTCTTGGCATGGGTAGGATATTTTTGAGGATTTTTGATAGGTAATGGAGGATTAAGGTGGTATTAGCAAGGATTAAGGCAATTATCCTTTATCGATCACTGAATTGCCTTCCAGGTATCTTTTCGAAGACCTTGTGAAGTAGCACCTGGAACTTGACGGTTTGTCACTGCTATGTTCTTTTCCCTTTGGACTGAGAGATGTAATCCGCAACTTTAATCGGGAAATGTCGTCAGTGATCCTTTCTCGGATGACTTCATATGGTGTTTGATATTCTTTTGCAGCTTCCCGGACTTTTTCCCAGTGAGGATGGGTACTGGTATAATTCCAGCTAGCCCATTCTTTTGGCCATATTTCTTTTGGGATGCACCTATTTTGCTGGAAAATGATTCTTTGTGCCTCGCTATACTCGTCCTCCATGGATAAAATGGACACGGGAAATTTCCACCAGAATGATGCCTCTGCTTGCGCCTGGACTTTTCCATTAATAATCTTTACTGGCCTATGAAACATGAATAATTTTGCTGCATAGGAATCGCTGAAACATTTAATCCAATATCTTCTAGGTTTGAACCATAGTAAAAATATTCTACGGGCTGGTGCAATGGCATCAAAATCCTTGAAGACGTTGCACTTGAATTCCATGAAAATATAATACTAATGGCATAGGTACCAGAAAAACCATAATAATTCTCGTGGAAAATCCTTGGCTTGAGCTATGAATATATGGCAGAATGGATATTCTGGATTGACACCAAAAGGTTTGAGAATGGATCCTCCATATTTCCGGAAAACTTGAAGCTCATAATAAGTTCTTCTTTCCATAATAATCGACGGATCAAAGGGATCCATGAGGTTGAACAACTCCGGTGGATGATCTTTTGGCTTTAATGAACTAGTTCCCGGTGTGTTTGAAAACATAAAGATGTGGCTGTTTGGCTTTGGTTTTGCTGGAGAAAATCTTTTTGAGAATTCTTCCGGTCGCGATAGAAAATCTGCGAGAATATTATCCTTTCCTTTCAGGTGCTTGACTTGAAACTTGTATGGAGAAAACCATTGAGCCCATCTGAGAATCTGAGGATTGGGGATAATTTTTGAATTTATCCGGATCATTTTTGGGAAAGCCTTCATATCCATTTCCACTAGAAATTCTGTATGGATAAGGAAGAAATTGAATTTCTTGATTCCATTCTTTACTGCAAGAATTTCTTTGAAGGTGGAATGATAATGTTGCTCTGCATCTTTAAATTTTCCACTGGCGTATCCGCATATTTTCCTCTGGCCATCTTTTTCTTCAAATAGAACAGCACTCCAATATTCATGGCTGGCATCAGTTTGCAGTATCTTCTTTGTATCTGAAGGGATGTAGAGGGACTTGACATTTTTACATATCTCCTTTATCTTTTAGACTGCTTCATTCTGTTTCTCTCCCCATGATGTTGCATTTTTCTTGAGCATTTCTGTGAGTGGTGAAATGTATGTAGAGATATTTGGGATGAAATCTCTAACATAATTGATGACACCCAAGAACTGTTGAATCTGCTTTGTTGTGAGGCTAGTATCCGGAAATTTAAGTAATTCCTGACATATATGCGGTCCTGGAGTGTATTCACCTCGGGAAAAATGCATTCCGAGAAAATCAATTTCCTTTTGAGCAAGAACCATCTTTTTAGCTGAGAGCATGATGACGTACTGTGTTACCAATGCCTCAAATTGACGAAGCAAGTTGACATGTTCTTCCAATGTATGACTAAATAACAGGATGTCATCAATGTAAACTAAGGAGGTATGGAGGATGGGTTGGAAGATTTTTATCATGGCTTTTTGGAACAAGGAGGGTGCAGTTTTCAAACAGAAGGGCATGACTTTCCACTGGAAGTGATGATCGGGGATGCAAAATCCTGTTTTGGGTCGTTCTTCGGGTTGGATTCCCAATTGCCAAAATCCAGATTTTAAATCAAACTTGGAAAAATATTTGGCCTTGGCTAAGTGGGAGAAAAGAGTGAGTTTATTTGGTATGGGAAATTTATCGTCTTGGAGGAAATGGTTTAGTGGCTGGTAATTAATAACTAACCTGAGTTGCCTGCTCAGCTCTTTTGTTGACATAAAATGCTTCGCATGCCCATTGAGAATCCGATGGTTTGATCAGATCAAATTCTAAAAGTTCTTCGCATTCTTTCTTTGCAAGCTGAGGATGATCTGGGTCTCGTGGCTGATTTACAAATATTGGGGGCTTGTCATCTTCGGAAGAGTCCGTCACGGATTCATCGCTTGATTGAGAGCTATCTTCCGTGGATTCCTCTTCTGATGAATTCAGAGATTTGGACCATGGAGCCTCTTCTTCTGATAAGCATCTTGGCTGAGAGACATAGAGGTCTGGAGCCTGCTGGTAAGAAATCATAAGATTTTCTGGGTTGGACCCTTTTGATCTTTCTGCATGGTCTCGCCGTTTCTTGGCTTGTTTTTGTGCTGCAAGGGCATCTTTCCTTTCCCAAACCAATTTTTCAATATCAAACTCCTGTTCTCCTTTTACAGGTTGGTGAAAGAGAATGGATTTTGAGAGGCAGATGGGAAGGTAGAAAAGGTGTTGTCTAATTTAGGTGGGGAATATGGTTGTGGAGACATCGGGAAAAAGGTAGGTGTTGAGGTGACAACTGGGGTTATTTGTGGATTAGAGTGGTCATTTCTTAAGAGCTGAATCTGTTCTTTGAGGGAAACCATCTCTTTTTGTTGTTGTTGGAAGAATTGGAAAAGTGAAGTTCCTGGCGGACAAATCTCATATTGCAAATTTGCCAACCTTAGTTCCAACGCTTTGATTAGTCCTTCATAGCGAGACGATGTTTGCTCCATCTTTTTCTCCATTGTTTCCACCTTGCTCATCATTTTGTTTTGCGTGTGCGCCACGTTCTTTATGGTGTTTCCAATGTTGGTCAGGACCTTGTTTTGGCAGATGGAGTTTTCGGATTGCCAGTTTAGTGTTGCTTCGATGTCGCTTGTTGGAGGTTTTTCTCCAGTAGGCAATACTACGTTTTTTTTGGGAATTTTTGGAGCATGGCTAATTCCTTCCTTTTCAAAAGGTTGTAGTGTAGGAAAGTCGTGGGCATGACTGGAGCTTGAAGTACTCAGCATGAACATCTGTGGGGGATTTTTGATTTTCGGAGTTTGTGAAGTTTTAGGTTCAGGTGGCTTTTTGGGTTGTAAGGTCTGAATTGGTGGTGGATCGGTTTTGGGTGTCGGTTCTCTATCTTCCCAACTTGGAGTGAATTTTTCTGGTAATTTTGGCCATTCCTGGGGTTGGTAGCTAACAAGAAATTCATATTTCCCTGGGCGGCTTAATGAGCCAATTGAAGGGTCTTTATTTTCATATCTGGCTCGGAATTGTTTTTCAGTAGTTTTTCCCTTTTTCTTGGATTTTGGTTTGGTTTTGTTGAGGCTTAACTTTTCTTCATAGTATTCTCCATTTGGATCGTCTAAACAGTCTTGACAGTTGCAATCAAGATCCCAAGGGCAGTGTCCCGTAAAGGGGCACTTGAACCACCAAGTATGTGTTCCATTTTTGTCGAAACTTTGGCACCAGTCGTGTTCTTCCATGATGCTTTGTATGTTCCAAAAGAGTTCTGCATCAGATTCAGGGTATGTATCTGTTGTATCTTTGGGTTGGATCATTTGGCAAGAAAAGATGGTTTTATAGGGTTTTTTGAGGTGGGAATGGTCGAAGCTTATGCAAACAGTTTTGTCATTTCTTTTGGTAAAGGTTGGTTCACCAGATTGTAGGGATTCCTCTGATTCTCTTAACTTTTCATAATTTGTGATCCAGGAATCAGGAAGAATTTTGACAAATTCATCTCTTGAAATTTGTCTGGTATTTGGGTGCACATGGTATTTCCTTTAGTGGCATCAATGTTTAGGAGAAGAGAATTTTCTCCTCCTGGAAGACAGAGATCCATGGCGTGATTCTGGACTCGCCATGCCATTTGGTGGTGAAGAGTATCTTGTATGGAATCTTTGGCTTGAGGGGCTCCTTGGATTTGGACTTGGATTTTAAGAGATTCGGTTAAGTATGGATCATAGAGAGACATGTTGAAGTTTGGAAAGATTGTTATGAAAACAGTCCCGGCATTCAAGGTGACTTCGGCGGTACCCAAGTTTGCATGTTGGTACTGCAAATATCTAGTATCGAGAAGAGAAAGTCGAGCTACCACGGCCTGACCTTTTCTTCCGTGATAGGTTAGAGCAATTCGGATAGCTCCAAAATGGATATGGGTAAACCCATGCTCTCTCCATTGCCTGGGAAAATCGTCTGGGATTTGAAGGGTGATAAATTGTTCTTCTCTAGTAGCGAGGATAGGATGCTGGTCAAGTTTTGACGCAGCAACATATTCTTTGACTCCTTTTGGTCTATGTTGGACAAGGGAACGTATTTGGGTCCATGGTGCAAAGGATTTTTTGGCGAAGGCTGAGTAGGGATTTATAAGAGGTAGTTCAGTGGAGGACACCTTTTGTTCGTCTGGTAAGATATCTACTTCGTAAAGGTAATCATATTTTTTGGACAGAGTTTTGTACAGAATAGGTGACATATTCATTTTAGCTAAGGAAGACGAAGATGGAAACGACTCAGACATATTTAGTAAACTTTTCCTCCCTCCGAAAGGATGGGCTGGCTCTGATAC
>MCJB01052539.1:0-24371 GCA_002018475.1 Nicotiana obtusifolia | reverse complement strand
CATGCATTTGTAATCATCACTAACAACACTAGGCAAGGGGTGAACGTTAGTAGAAACTTCATCATCACACTCAATCAAATCAGATCCCTTATCTTCCTCAATCTCCTCGTCACTCTCTACCTCACAAACAGTACAATCATGTTCATGTCTTAAGGTAGAACCATCACTAGTTCGTTCCCCGGTATTCTTCCAAGTAAAAGTAGTTCTTTCAAGGTTCTCCACTCGGATACTAAGTGCCTTTACTTCAGCCCATAGCTCGGCTAAAGTAATGTTGGTCACAACCTTTTCTCCTTTTGTAGCCATGTACCTGCAAAAGAAACAAGACTAGAGAAACTGTTAATGTTAGTTAAAATTCTCTCTCTCACTTTTGAATAACTCTTGGATTCACTCAAATTTTTGGGTAGGATTTCACACTTGTCTTTAAATTGGCTTCCTCTAATTAACCAAGTTCCTTAGCAACCATTCAAGTTCACAAGATCAATAGTTTTCTTTGGGGTGAGTGAAGTTATGTGACTCGATAGGCGGACAGCTTGTTAAGTGAGCACAAGAAGCCAAGAATTATCTACGAAACTGGAATTTTTGAGTTTTAGCACGAGGTCCTACAAGCTCAAAGATTAGTAATTACTTAAGTAGGGAAATTACCTAAGAATTACTAATTAGAAATAGTGAAATTAAGAAGAATTTTGAAATTGAAGAGATAAGGAAATTTTAGAAGCTTTCCCACTTTAGTTTGGAGAAGACCAATCCTTCTCCTTAGCCCTTAGGATTTTGGGTCTCCCCCTTTCCTTTTCCAACACAAATTAGCCCCTCCTCTCCTTGTCCAAATAGAATTTCAACTCCTTGAAACTTCTCCCTTTTGGATTGGGAGTTGTTTCCTTCTTGGACTAGAATTAGAGTTTTCTATTCTCCTCCTCAAATTCGGCCTCCCTAACACTTCTTAGGCCCTCTCCCACGTTTTTCAACCAAAATATTCAAGAACAACAAATTAAAGTTCAAGAACTTCAAGAATTCAAGGCAATCTCGTTAGGAACGTTTGAGGATTCAAGAACCTCTTCAAGAACAACGTAAAACTCTTCAAGAACTTCAATTTTAATTCCAAGAACTTCAAGATTTTCAAGATTCAATCGTGCACCTTCAAGAATTTCAACTAGAGTTTCAAGATTTCAAGATTATTGGTTTCTAACGATCAAGAACTTCACGAATCGGTTCAAGAACGTTTCTTTAGCAATCNTAATCTAAAAAGTTCTAAGTATTTTGATGAAGTTACGGAGTACCTATACTATACGAACAACCCTCAAGACAACAATGGTCTTGCAAACTGTTCGATCAAACAAAGGAACAAGTTCAATTTTGAATCACACCAAAATTGGACAAGTTAATTCACACGATTTTGGGAGCAATGTGCTGCCGTTTTTTGATTGATAATAATGTCAAAAGGTATCAAAATAATGAAGTGTTTAGGCTTATATAGAATGAGCCTTTACCTAAATCAACTAGGAAAAGAATAACTAGTTAACCTAAATCAACTAGGAAACAACTAATTAACAAAAAGGCCATAATTTGGCTAAGTTTAAGAAATAGTCACGCAGGACTCCAAAACAAGTAAGAATTAATGTCTTCCATAACTATACAATAATATATGCCAAACGCAAACTTCACACGCCAAAAGCTTGGATCTTCTTCACCATCAAATGTGCATCATGAAGCTCTTTAGCTTGACTTCTCGTGAATGGTCTTGAAGGTTTAAACGTATCATGATCAGGTTGACCTGCATCACGGTATGACCAGAAACTTTCCCCAAAATACTTAGAACTTTTTAGATTATGATTTGCCAAGGGTATCCTTTTGAACTGGTTTAGAAATTTTGTAGGCCCTGCGTTTTGTTATGGGTCTTGGATGTCTCCGAATCGTTTTAATAGAGCTGTAGCCTTTCTAGTTCGGGTGTTGACTAGTAGGCTTGTCACCCTGAGTCATCTAGGCTTAACCGAGATAGCCGTTCCCGAATGGTGGTGGCCGTAGCCTTTAAAGTTCGGGCACTGCCAAATAAACTTTGTGCCCCCAGGCTTCATTATCTCGGGCTATCTGAATCTGCCTTGGGCGAAAATCCCCGAGTGAGGTGGCCTTTGGGCTCAATGTCTTTAGGGGATCAAATTTAAGAAAGAAAAATTTTCAAGGTAGAAACTTCCTTTCAATTTTTTGCGTAATATACAAAGTTACATGTGTGTTCAAACTTTGTGCTGGGGCTCAAGCAGTCTATGTGGGCACGGTTCAATCTTTGTTTGGCCCTTATAGTAAATCCCACGAGAACGGGGTAGTCTCGGTACTGGACTTCGAGGTCGTACGGTAAGCCCATAGGACTTCGAGCAAGATTTCTTTCCATTTTCCTTTTAGCTTTGGTCAATCTCTTTCTGCAGTTTTGTAGTATGGTTTTGTCCGTGGACTCTGCTTGCCTGTCCCCACTAAGGTGATATGGTGTTGACAAGATTCTTTTGATCTTACTTTGCTGCTGATACTACTTTCCATTGTCACACACGATCTCGGCCGGCATTCCGAACCGACATATTATGTGGTCCCAGATGAAATCAATGACTTTCTTCTCCCTGACTTTCTCAAACGCTTGGGCTTCTACCCATTTAGAAAAAAGTCAGTCATAAACAATATAAATTGAGCCTTACCGTGTGCCCATGGATGGGGGCAACAATGTCCATTCCCTATTTCATGAACGACTAGGGGGACAAGACCGAATGTAGTAGATCCCCGGGCAGATTAATCACTGGAGCATGCCCCTGACACTCGTGGCATTTTCGTAAGAACTCCTTCGCGTCCTTTTCTAAGTCAATTCAATAGTAGCTGGCTCTGATTATTTTCTGAACTAATGATTCGGCGCCCGAATGATTTCTGCAGGTGCCTTCGTGGATTTCCCTCAGAACATACTCGGTGTCTCCGGGTCCTAGACATATTGCGAAAGTGGGCCATTGAACGTTCTCTGGAATAATGTACCGTCTTCGGACAGGCTGAACCAGGCCGCCTTCGTACGTAGAGTCCTCGATTCCTTTGGTTCCAAAGGCAGTTTTCCGGTCTTCAGATATTCTACATATTTGTTCCTCCAGTCCCAAGTCGGGCTCATTGAGTTTATCTTGGCGTGACCTTCTTCCACTAAACGATCTCACGAGTTGCACGACCGCCCCCGAGTTGAACTCGTCGTCATCGATCGACGACCCTAATTTAGTAAGGGCATCGTCCTTGCTGTTTTGATCCAGAGGCACGTGTTGTGGAGTCCATTCCTTGAACTGATGTAATGTTACCTTTAGTATATCCAGGTACCTTTGCATTTGTTCCTCTCTAACATCGAAGGTCCCATTAACTTGGTTCACCACAAGGAGGGAATCGCACTTAGCTTCGACCACCTTTGTCCCCAAGCTTTTGGCTAGTTCGAGACTTGCAATCATGGCCTTATACTCGGCTTCATTGTTAGTTAATTTTACAGTCCTAATACATTGTCTAACCTTATTTCCTACGGGCAGTTTCAATACAATTCCACGTCCGGACCCCTTCGCGTTCGAGGCGCCGTCTCTAAAGAGGGTCCAGATTCCCGAAGAGGTCCCCGAGTTCAACAACAACTCTCTTTCGACCTCGGGTATTAGGGCCAGTGTAAAGTCGGCCACAAAGTCTGCCAAAATTTGAGACTTAATGGCGGTTCGAGGCTGATATTCAATGTTGTACCCACTGATCTCTACGGCGCATTTGGCCAACCGTCCTGAGAGCTTGGGTTTATGCATTACATTCCTCAACGGGTAAGTGGTTACGACACATATGGGGTGACATAGGAAGTACGATTTTAGCTTCCTAGAGGCACTTAGCAAAGCGAGCACCAGCTTTTCTAGGTAAGGGTACCTAGTTTCGGCCTTGCCGAGAGTCATGCTAACATAGTAAATTGAAAATTGCGTACCTTTCTCCTCCCAGACCAGGACTCCACTTACCGCTATCTCCGATACTACCAAGTATAGATATAGCTATTCGTCTGTCTTCGGCGTGTGAAGCAATGGTGGGCTCGATAGATATCACTTAAGCTCCTCCAAGGCCTGTTCGCACTCTGAGGTCCATGAGAAGTTATTCTTTTTCTTCAACAGTGAGAAGAAATGGTGGCTCTTGTCGGACGACCTCGAGATAAATCGTCCCAAGGCAACTATGCGTCCGGTTAACCTTTGTACGGCCTTCACGTTGTCCACAACAGTGATATCTTCGACGGCCTTGATCTTATCGGGGTTGATCTCGATCCCCGGTTGGATACCATGAATCATGTAAATTTCTCCGGGTTCAACTTCATATTGTATTTCTTCAATATGCTAAAGGTTTCTTGCAAATGTTTCAAATGATCCTCTGCTCGCAGGGACTTAACCAACATATCATCAACGTAAACCTCCACTGATTTTCCTATTTGTTCTTCGAACATCTGATTTACTAGTCGTTTGTAAGTGTCTCCAACGTTTTTTAGTCCAAACAGTATCAAGTTATAGCAGTAGGTGCCGTACTTGGTGATGAAGGAAGCTTTTTCTTGATCACCCGAGTCCATCCGAATTTGATTGTACTCGTAATAAACATCGAGAAAATTGAGGATCTCGTGGCCAGCCGTCGCATCGATCATGCGATCGATGTTAGGCAAAGGAAAAGAGTCCTTAAGACGCTTTATTCAGATCTTTATAATTTACACACATTCTTAATTTGTTCCCTTTTTGGGGACTACTACTACGTTTGTTAACCACTCCGGATATTTTATCTCCTGGATAGACCCTATTTTAAGGAGTTTAGATACCTCGTCCTTGATGAAAGCATGTTTGACCTCGGACTGGGGTCTCCTCTTCTGCTTGACCGGGTGGAACTTCGGATCCAAGCTTAGCCTGTGAGTGGTTATTTCCGGCGGGATCCCTTTCATATCAAGGTGGGACCAAGCGAAACAATCTTCATTTGCCATAAGAAATTGAATGAGTTTTTTCTTGAGCTCGGGATTCAACCCCGTGCCCACGTATACCTTTTAATCGGACAAGTATTCGATTAGTATGACTTGCTCCAATCATTTGGTAGTGTCGGAGTCATCGAGAGCTACGAAAGACTTGGGAACCTCATAATCGCCGTCCTCACCCATCTCCTGCTTATCCGGTTGGGATGGAGCCGGTGTCAATATTTGCTATTTGGTTTCTCCCTTGGTGACCGGACCCAGCTCCTTTGGTGCCGAAAGTGTTGATATCGGGACCACCTCGTCGACCGCGAACATCTCTTTGGTGGCCGGTTGTTCCCCGTAGACCTATTTTTATTCCTTCCAGCGTTGGGAACTTCAACACCTGGTGCAAAGTTGAGGGTACCGCCCTTATGTATCGAATCCATGGTATTTCAAACAGAGCATTGTACCTCATACCTTCCTCTATCATATAGAACTTTGTTTATTGAACGGTCACGGCAGTGTTCACTGGTTACGTTATCTCCCCTTTAGTGTTCTCACATGCAATGTTGAACCCATTTAGGACTCGGACCGCAGGCACGATCTGATCCTGTAGGCCGAGCTGTTCCACGACCCTCGATTTGATGATGTTGACCGAGCTACCTGGATCAATTAACACACGTTTCACTCGAGATTTGTTTATGAGTAATGATATTACTAGTGCGTCATTGTGGGGCTGCATGATCCCCTCAACGTCTTCGTCCTTGAAAGATAAGGTTCCCTCCAGAACGTAATCCCGAGTCCGTTTTTCCCTTGTGATAGATACTTTGGTGCGCTTCAGCATCGGTCCCTGGGGAACATCGACTCCACTGATGCTCATGTTAATGACGTGTTGAGGTTCCTCCTCTCTTAATTGTCGGCAATCTTCAATCCTTTCACCGTGAGTTCCATGATATTTGCACGTTAGGTTAGGATCCCTTTGGTCCGGATCAGATTATAGAGGTCGAGGTCATTTGGTGTCTTTGATACGTCCGATGGCGGATACGATAGCAGCGGCGTCGACGTCAAAATTGTACTCCGATAGCCTTGGCGCTTTTGCTCATGAGTCCCCGGTTGTTTTGACCTCGATCACTTCTTCTTTCACTTTTCATGGGGTTTCACCCAGATCCACTACCTCTTCGGTCTCCATTATATGGCTGATACCGATCCCTGTTCAACCTTGGATCACGATCAATGTCTCTCCTGACTCTATCAAGTAATGTGACGGTATAAACGGACCTGGAAGGGTCCCGAGTTAATCGTCTTTAACCCTGATTTTTGATTGATAACGATTATGCACATCGGCCCAGGTGACAACCAGGTACTCCATTAGATTTTGCTTCAACTGCTGTGAAGCCAACGAACTTCGAGCATTGAGTCCGTGGGTGAAGTCTTGAATGGCCCAATCGTCTGCGACCGGTGGCAAGTCTATCTATTCCATTGAAAACTGGGACACGAATTCCCTGAGCACCTCATTATCCCTCTGCTTCAATTTGAAAAGGTCTGACTTCCTGGTATTGACCTTGATAGCCCCGGCGTGTGCTTTTATGAATGAATCTGCAAGCATAGCAAACGAGACAATAGAATTTGGAGGTAGATTGTGATACCATATCATAACTCCCTTTGATAGAGTTTCCCCGAACTTTTTCAGCAGGACAGACTCGATCTCGTCATCCTCCAAGTCGTTCCCTTTGATGGCGCATGTGTAGGAGGTCACATGCTCATTTGGGTCGGTCATTCCGTTGTACTTAGGAATCTCAGGCATGCCAAACATTTTTGGGATCGGCTTCGGCACTACGCTCGGAGGAAAAGGTTTTTGAACGAACTTCTTGGAAACCAAGCCCTTCAATATCGGAGGTGCTTTTGGGATTTGGTGGACCCTGGAATTGTAGGTTTCCACCTTTTTGTCATTGGCTTCGATTTTCTTCTCCCCTTATTCTATCTGTTTTGTCAATTCCTCGAGCATTTTTATGATCTCGGGGTTAATCCCCGATTCATTTTCATTCGGCCTCTCTGTGATCGGTTCATTTTCGCGGGTGACTTCTCGAGATTGCTCGGGCTCAACCCTGCTCAGCGCTTGGCTTTGGTTCTGCAGCTGGGCTATCGCTGCCTGTTGAGCTTGTAATATTTCGAAGATCACTCGCAAGTTGATCCCATCGTTTTCACCGCATTGCGTATTCTGGGCAATTGATCGGACTTCCCAGCGTACACTATTCTCGGGGTCAGTACGCAAATTTATGTTGATGGCCAAATACGAACTGGTGTCGATGGGGTTTGCCACCGGAACTTCGCCGAGATCGACTGGGGGCACCTTGTTGCCGGGTGCTGCATTGTTGTTCTCGCCATGGTGGCTGGACTCTGCATCCGTGTTTAGAGGGACTGATTGTGGGTTTGACATTTCGATCTTAACCTGGAATCAAAGTCACTTCAAAAAACAAGTGTAAAATAGGGTGCGTTAGGGGAATTTGTATCAAATTGCTGCTATTATCCTTAGCCCCACGATGGGCCAAACTGTTTACCCTCAAAATCGAATAACAATTAAATTTATAAGTGGTTTTAAGGATACGCGGATTAACTTGACGCAAAGCGATAAATTAAATTGCTATTGAGTAAATAAATATAAGATAAATTCAAACCACGCGAGTTGGATAATTTCAGCCTTGATGGAATAATTGCCCTCGAGCCGGGCTCACCACCACCGGTGTCGATAAACAGAAGAACAAGAGCTTAAGGACAGAGAATATAATAATGTATTGCTTTCGAGTGCGTGTTACAATGTATCCAAATGAATTATTAGACCCCCTTTATATAGTAGGGGAGTCCTATTTTAGGTACAACTCTATAAAAAGGTAAAAAACAATCTTCTGATTTATTGATTGTCGGATCTTTATCAATACACGCCGAGATCCCCACCATAATATTCGATCGGTCCTGGATATTTCGACCTTCTGTTGGCTATGCTGGATTGTCTGACAATGTTTTTCGAAGTCGCTCGAGGCTAGGACCGATTCCGGGATCATGGCCTCGGCATTCTCAAAGGCAGGCGTCATGCCCGCATGTTCTAGTTCGGTGAGACTTTTGCTCGATTTCGGTCCCTTATTGCCATTTCTCGAGCATAGCTTATCATATTAAAGGCTAGGATGCATCATGAGCTCGGTTTTACCTGTATACATAAATGTTGTGCAACAATATGAAAGCAGATTAGTATGAATATAATTAATAGGTTGAAAAATTGCCTATTTTGATAGACATATATCCTTTGGAGAATATTTTGGTCAACCAGAAAACCTTGCTATGGTGCACAATTTCATTCGTATATAATTAAATATTAAATTAACTTTTTAGGAATTTTACCGCTTGAATAATTTGCAACAAAAATCATTAAAAAAAATTCATGTCCAATGTAATTAGAAATTACGTATTTCACAACCATATTAGCTAAATTAATCACATTAATTCTAAACTAAAACTAATTTTGTTATATTATTTATTTATATTATCCTAATATTGCCAAACATATTATTAGGTTGCCACTTGGCTTAATCTTGATATTGAAATAAGAAATCATAAATAATTATTTGCATAGGAGAACGTGGATAATCAATTACGAGGTAGGTTAGAATTGTTGTTCCAAGCCGTGAGGTTAATTTTGGGTAATTTATTTTTTTCTTCATTTTTTCTTGTTTATGTGTAAAAAAACATTAAGTTTATAAATAAATTCAAAATGCAGCACAAAAAATGTGGGGGAGAATAGTATTTCTTTTTGCATTAGAAGGTTTAATAAATAATTCAAGAAAAAAAAACTGCCAAACAAACGTAGGAGAAAGTGTTAATTTTGTTAAACGTGGGAGAGAGTATTAATTTTTTGAATTGGTATTTTTAATTATTTTATTTCAATTTTATATCTTCTATTTTAAAATAATTTTGAAACTTTTACTAGAATTTTCTCCTAAAAAATTAAACTTGACATGTTGTAGTGATGACAATTGGCACAAAATTCGTTAAAATATGTCACCACCTGGAATTCCCACCCACGGGACCATGATGACGCCTAAATTTCACTTGCTAAGTGTCACGACCCGACTGTAGGGTCGCGACATGGCACCGGACCCTGCTTGCAGAGCGCCGGCGTACGCTTCATGTCTGCTATCTTACTTTCTTTGTTATTTAGTTGGCATGTCATACGCATGCAGTTTCGAACAACATCATAATGGACTGAAACATTATACCATGACATAAACGTACTTATATACATAATGTGCCAACAAGGCTACAATGCAAAACTATACAACATGATACATTTGCCGACGAGGCAATACAATTGTACATGAGTCAAACCAACACTTGTCTATACATACACTGACATTTTTCTATGAGCCTCTACAAGAAGATACGTAATACAACCTGTGTCGGAACAGGGCCCCGACATGCCCACAATACCTATACAAAATGCATACCAATGCTATAGCAAGTCCGGAGGATGAATCTTGCCAATATCTGCTGAACTGGGTAGCCTACTGCGGTGGGGGAACTCCGTCTATCAGTCTATCAGGACCTGCAGCACGACATGCAGCGTCCACAGAAAAGGACGTCAGTATGGATAATATACCGAGTATGTAAGACAGGGAAACATAATATATGAGCAATAACATAAGTATCAGGATAAGAAACATATAACCTGTGCCATCTGAAGGCCTCTGAGGGCGGCTAACCATGACATGTTCGTCGAGCTTATACATATACACATAACCTTTATAACATCATCATATTCATGTTCATTATCATTATCATCATCTTATACATACGCCTCTGTGGGCTTACCATTTTCATATACATTTATTATTACCATATATGTTTACATAGTCGTTACCTCATACCGTTACATACGCCTCTGTGGGCTCGTCATCACCCTTGTACATCAACATATGCCTCTGTGGGCTCATCATCATCATCATATCATAGCATATCTTACCCGGCCGTATTAGGCTCGGTCATAACATGCCCGGCTCTCATTGGGCTCGGCCATAACATACCCGGCCTTCATTAGGCTCGGTCATAACATACCCGGCCTTCATTAGGCTCGGTCATAACATACCCGGCCCTTACTGGGCTCGACCATAACATACCCGGCCTTCATTAGGCTCGGTAATAGGAATTAGCTTATTCATATATATATATATATATATATATATATATATATATATATTGCATGCTCACTTATGAAAATATGTTCCAGACCCTTTTTAGTGACATACGATTGTTATCCCCTTTTTACACGTAATTAAGAATATCTCTTTAACATGAACCTTATAAGACTCAAGAAATACCAACAACATTGATATCATAAGAACAAGAGCAATCCTTCCATAGAGGGAAACAATATAAGCAACCCTAACTTCTAAGAATAGAGTATTCTTTTGGGGCTCGTTCATTGCATTGTAATCAATAGAAGTCGTGCAAAAGAAAGAACAGTATAGTCTTACATACCTGGTATATACTGCACCAGTTCTCAAGCTACGCAATGGCTACGATTCCTTAGTCTACAATTAAAGAACAATTCCATCGTTACTCATTAAACATCGTAGCTATCATTCATCACAATCCCCTAATTTTGTATGGTGCCTCCCCACACCCTTCCTCCTCTAAATCTCACCAAACATAGTTATAACACATGCAACTCATTTATGACCCATAATAACCATAACCCATTCCATTTAGCAGTAATTATCTTGAATTCATAGTTTCCAATCACCCTCCCACGAGTCCTTACAGGCATGCAACAACATATCATGAATGCCCAAGGGAAAATTTCATGAAAGGGAGTAATAACTTACCTTGCATGTGGATTGTCTAGCCTTTTTCCTCGATTCCTCAAATTCTAGGTCTTGCCCTCAATTTGGGTTTGCAGAAGAAGGAAACTCAGCTAGGGTTTCTCTTTAGTTCTTTAATTTCTTGATTCCTTCTTCAATTTAGGGCTTGGAAGAGGAAGAAATTGGTTAGAGTTCGTGTGGGACTTTGAGAGGGGTCGTTGGGGGCCTTCTACTATGTTTAAGTTCAGAAAAATGATGAAGGAACGGGTTTGGACCCCTTTTATAGGTCTGTCAATTGACATACGTGTGACATTTTCAGGTTTGCGATCACATATCTGCCGCAAACATGACATGCGGTTCGCATTTTGGTCGCAAATCTCAACCTAGAAATCTGTCACACTATGCGACGCAGAAGGGTTAGATTTGCGGTTCGCATTTTCAACAACGCGACCGCATTCTGGTCGCATTTCTGACGCGGATTCACCCCATAACTCTATTCCATTCTGCGATGGAAGATGTCACATTTGCGGTCCGCATTTGCATTATGCGGTTCGCATACTGGCCGCATTTTTGACATAATTTCTGCCCAAAAATCTGTCTCAGTTTTCGATCTTGGTGTTGGATATGCGGTACGCGTTTGTGCTTTGCGGTCGCATATCTAACTATGCGACACCTTTGCTCTTTTTCTTAACCTTTGGACTATTTTCCGGGTTCTTAGGCTCTTATATGTAAATTATCTCACGACGTATTCCAATATACGAATTTACGGGTTGTAACACTAAGCAAGCCAACGTTAGCTATATCTAATAACCATTTTTAACAATTCCAAATTAAATGAAAATAATAAAACTGAATTGTCTGAAATAAAATGATAACTAATAAACGACAAAATCCAAATAGAATCCCGGAACTGGTATCATGAATACAAGAGCGTCTAGAGTACTACAAATAATAGTCTGAATAAAATAACATAACTATCTGAATCAAAATAAACAACTAAGATGATATAGAAGGGGACTTCATGGCTGCGGGCGCCGTGCAACTATACCTCAAGTCTCCACCGATAGCTAGATCTGAGCAAATCTCACTCAGCTCTGTTGGGACCAACTTCGATATCTGTACAAGTAGTATGAGTACAACTGACCCCATGTACTCCGTAAATATCGAGCCTAACCTCGATGAAGTAGTGACAAGGCTAAGGCGGGTCACTTACAATAACCTATACGTAATAATAATAATAATAATAATAATAATAACAACATAAAAGACAGGTATGGAAATAAAGCAGTTAACTCATAACAACGAACTCAAAATCCATCTGCCAAAGAGTCTAAAGTAACAAGTCTTATAAACTCATCTCAAATACCGAGGCAAATGCAACAGTCACAAACCAATACAACTTATACAATCCATTGCGGCGCGCAACCCGATCCCATCATATCATCATCTGTCAGTATCATAATTCGTCCTTATTCCACCATTTCAATTCATTACCTTTCAATTTCCGTTGCGGCGTGCAACTCGCTCCCCAAACAATTTCAATCAACAATAGTAATTCAACAACCAAAATTTACAAGAATTTTCTACATCAAGAGAGTAAATGTACGAGGCAATGAAGAATCACATAATAATCAAAGAATCTCTAACAACTCGAATGTCTCAACTTTATCAACTCACCAGTATCTAGCAATTAACAACTCATACAACTGAAACTATGTTATAGAAGGCAACCAATTTTACAAAACTATATGACAAATAAGACATATGACAATTTTTATATGCAAGTAAAGCAAGTGGAGACAAATAGCAAATAATCATGGAGTCATTGAAAGGACGGACCATTTAATATAAAGATAACTAAATGACAAGTAGCAATTATGGCATGGAAGTCAAATAAGCATGTAGCAATTAGGGCATGAAGCAAGATATATTATGAAGTAACAAAAACATGGAAGTATGTAACATAACGGCCATATACACTTGTCACCTCGCATATATGCCGTTGCCCACGTAATTCACATAACATGTAAATCAAGGGTTCTTACTTCCCTCAAATCAATGTTCGACCCAACACTTACCTCACTCCGCAACTCAAGCAATCAATCAACCACGGCCTTGCCTTTTGAACAAGCCTCCAAACAAACCAAATCTAGCAAATTATTGACCAAATGATTCAAATGAGCTTTAGAAACTACCCACAAATGAAAGGGATCAATTTACATCATTATTGAAAAAAGTCAACAAAAGTCAACCCTCGGGTTCGCTTGGCCAAAATCGAGATTCAGACCAAAATTCAATTACCCATTTACCCCGAGCCCAATTATGTGATTTGTTTCAAAATCCGACCTTAATTCGAGGTCTAAATCTCAATTTTACCAAAATCCCTAATTCTACTCAAATCCCTAATTTTTACCATGAAAATCCTAAATTTGATGTTGAAATCTCATGAAATGTAATGGGTAATTGAAGAGAAATGGATTAAAGTTACTTACCAATGAATTTGGAAAGAAAAGTCTCTTGGAAAATCGCCTCTAGAGTGTTTAGGGTTGAGAAATGGTGAGAAATGAGCTAAGTCTCATTTCCCCCCTCTTTTACCCAGCTGCAAATGTCGCAATTGCAATGTGTAGTTCACAATTGTGAACATCACAAATGCGAGACAGGGTAGCAAATGTAAACCCTGTCACAGAAGAGCAGTAGTCGCATAAGTGAAAAAAAGATCGCTATTGCGAAGACACCACCATCGCAAATGCGGTCAGGAACTTCGCAAATGCGAAGTAGACTCCAGTGGTCAGTGATCCAAAAGTGCGACCACTTCCTTCGTAAAAGCGAAAGTCCACAGTTCGCAAATGCGAACAAATTCTCGCAAATGCGAGATTCACCCAGTCCAGCCCATGCTCGCAAATGTGAACAATTCTTTGCAAAAGCGAGGCTCACAATTGCGAGCCAGACCTCGCAATTGCGAGATCTGTGACAGAGCACCAGAACTGGTATTGCACCAGCAGTCTTCACACTAGCAAAACTCAATCGAAACACGTCCGAAACTCACCCGAGCCCCTCGGGCTCCAAACTAAAGATGTACACAAGTGTAATAACATAATATGAACTTGCTCGCGCAATCAAATCATCAACATAACATCTAAATCTACGAATCAAACCTCAAAACAAATGAACTTTCAAAGTGAAACTCAAGAACACTAGAATCACATTTAAACGTCCGAATCATGTCAAATCAATTCCGAATTGAGCCAAATTAAAGGTTTTGAACTAGAGATAGGGAAAACCCGACTTGAGCTCATATCAACTATTTAGATTGATACCGATTTGGGCTTGAGAAAGACAAATTGTGCAAAATCACTGTATGTTCGAGAGGTATTGAGTGGGTAACTCAGAGTTGAGAGCTATAATATTCCCCAATCAATAAAACAAGTGTTGACGTTATTAACCCATTAAGTGAACACATAGGTGAATGTTCATCCTTAGTTTTTTACCTATTTGAAAACAATAAAAATTAATTAGTCAATTTCTAGTTTTATTTCTCTAATTGAGCATTAATAGTGTAGTTTATAGAAGTATTTGCAAAACCAACTTGATTGTAAGTGTAATTAAGCTGTTTCGTCTTCACGCATCAAGTATGCACTCTAACACCCATTGTTAGCTTACTGAGGAAATCGACCCCGACTCCTAGTTGGAAACTATTCTTCCAATGACCTCTTCCACCCATTGTTTGGATTGAGAGTGGATGAATTTTTGGCGTCATTTCTGGGGAGCTTAAAATAGTGTTAGGTATATATTTTTTTACATTGTGTTTTTGGAATATCTTCTTTCCCTTCTATGTTACTAGCGTGTTTAAGAAATCTTAGGTACAATCATAGCAAACAATGAGCTCACAAAGTTTGCATTTGGGGAAATTGGACAGCGAGGAGAAATAAGTAGATGAGGTACCTCAAGTGCCACAACGAAGAGGCCATGTGCCACGCCCCAAACATGATGAGGTGTGGTCGGCACCCGGTGCCACTCGGCCCGAGTGTACCACTGATGCAATATAAAAAGCGGAAACAAGAAAACAAAAGATAGAAGTAAGACGCTCAATGAACTATCAAGACAACAAGTAGGAACTAGTCTACTTACCTTCTTGATGAAGTCACGTAGTACCTATACTATACGAACAACCCTTAAGACAACAATGGTCTTGCAAACTGTTCGATCAAACAAAGGAACAAGTTCAATTTTGAATCACACCAAAATTGGACAAGTTAATTCACACGATTTTGGGAGCAATGTGCTGCCGGGTTTTGATTGATAATAATGTCAAAAGGTATCAAAATAATGAAGTGTTTAGGCTTATATAGAATGAGCCTTTACCTAAATCAACTAGGAAAAGAATAACTAGTTAACCTAAATCAACTAGGAAACAACTAATTAACAAAAAGGCCACAATTTGGCTAATTTAAAGAATAGTCACCCAGGACCAAACAAATAAGAATTAATGTCTTCAATAACTACATAATAATACAATATAAACACAAATGTACATCTTCAACACAAGATTCGTCCATAGCAAGATTTATGGACGCTTCGATCTTCTCCAAGGCTAACCAACGCCTTTTCTTGTCTTGTTCATAGATGGCATTGATAACACTTGATCAAATTTATTTGCATCAGTGACATATAGATCTTTTAAAAGTCCCAGAACTATACAAAACCTAGGTGCATATGCAAATGTGATCTCCATAAATGCTCTCAAAAAGACTACTTGATAAGGCTGTCTTCAAATCTCGTCCCATACATCAAATACGATAGGAACCAGCTATCGCTAAGCATAAAGCTTAGTGGCATATAAACATTGGGCTTGGAGCCATTAAATTCTTCAATTTTCCCTTATCAGTCATAGGTAGCTCGAATGAAACCTAATTTAAAACAAGTGAACAAATCTATATTAATAGTATCGAATATCAAACCTTGAGGTATTTCCGACTATCAATAGCAATGTTCAAGATTCAAGTATCAAGAAAGCTTATACTATCAATCCAAGAAAGTTTGCCAAAAATTAATTTTTTTGCCCAATATGTACGTCATGCCATCATACTAAGCAGTAGAAGATATCAATATGGACTGAAGCCCCAACTCAAGTAGGGTCAAAACCCAATAATCAAGAGAATCAAGAACCATACTAAAAAATGGCCTCCTAATTCGTATTTAACACGGACAAGTTCCATAATTTAAGATGAACTACAAATCCAAAGTCAAGATGAAAAAAGATCTGAATCAAGAGGCATGCTGAGATGAGTGACAAAGTCACTGCCACAAGAAGGACAAAGTCCTAACAAGAATGGAAAATGATCAAGCAATCCGCAAAAGTGGGTGAGTTAACGAATATCTTGCAATACATGATTAATACGAATACAACGATATTAATTAAAGACAAGAGAAACAAAGCCTCGAGTTATTTCAAAATATTCCAGTAAGTAAAAAGAGTACAACTTCAAGTATATAGACAAACCTTGGTGTTTTACCACAAAATAATTCAACCGCAACTTGAGGACGTTCGAATCGTTTATGCAATAGACCAACAAAATGCGTCCACTTTCCCCAACACTTCCCCTTAGACTTTACAAGGGTATATATACCTTAAGTACATAATCAAATGTCTACATAAGTTCATCGATTTAACATGTAAAACTAAACATGATATTTGTGAAAATCACCCTAAATTTTTGAAACATAAATTCAGGACAAAAAGTTTTGAAGATCTAAACCGACCAACTAGACTGTATAGTCTTCATTAAAGTCATAGACATATATCTTAGGGACTCATGAACTATAGAATCATCCCAACATCAGTTTCGTACAACACGTTTTTACTAAAAATACTAATAGTAGTACAGGGACAGGTTGTAAATAGAAAATCTGGGCAGCACCCGCCCTGTACTTTATGATCTGTTTTCGAGTAAATACAAGAAAAACTAGGTTTTGGTGCCTGAAAAGGAGTTATAGAGCTATAAAATATCCTTCTAGAAAAGCTTGGATCACTTAAAACAGAGCTCTATTCAAGAAGATATGAAGAAAACACTAATAGCTGTCTAGTGTAAAAACGGCATTAGTAACTTACCACAAAGGAGAAGAGCAACTTGAGCTTCATCAAGAACTAGTTTAGCTGGTTGGTTTAGTGAAAATTTCTGATGGTTATAATGTAGTGTTTCATGTGATAAGAAGAAGAGAGGGTAGGGGTTTTCTTTTGCATGAAGGGATGAAATATGAGAGGAGGCCCTTAAGGATTTATCACATTGGATAAGGATGAACAAAAGGTGGCTGCCCAACTTTTCTTCATAGATAAATACAACAAGGATGGCAGCCCTCTTAAATATCTAATGTATTTCCTAACAATTCATCAAAATAATATTAAGTGTTACACATAGCAACACCGTGGAACTTCTTTCTCAATATTAACACAACCTAAAGTAAGCAATTTTCATATATTGTCAAATTCACGTTTAGGAAGTGCGAAGTAAAATCTATCCGGATTATAAAGATTCTCAATAAAGAATGCAAATACTAGTTAAAACTTTGGGGCGTTACAACTCTCTCCCCCTTAAATAAATTTCATCCCTACATTTACATTATACTAGTCCTGAAACAAATGTGGATATCGAATTTGCATATCCTCTACTCGCTCCCAGGTAGCTTCTTCGCCAGAATGATTTATCCAAATGACTTTCACTAAGGGCATTATCTTATTTCTAAGCTCTTTTAAGTCACGCGCTAAGATTTGGATAGGTTATTCTTCATAGGTAAAATCGGGATTGACCTCAATAGAATCAATATGAAGAACATGAGATGGATCTAAGTAGTATCTTCTAAGCATAAAAACGTGGAAGAGGTTGTGGATCTTGTCTAACTCAGATGGAAGAGCTAGTTTATAAGAAACTGGGCCAACTCTCTCTAGCACTTCATAAGGTCGAATAATCGAGGGCTAAGTTTACCTTTTTGGCCAAATTTCATATACTTCTTCCATGGAGAAACCTCTAAGAACACCTTATCACCCGCTTGATACTCAATCTCACACCTCATAAGATCATCATAAGACTTTTGTCTATCTGAAGCAATTTTTAAGCGATCCTTGATGATATTTACCTTCTCTTAAGTTTGTTGCACAATCTCAGAACCCACAAATTTCATTTCACCAACCTCTTTCCAACAAAGGGGCATTCTACATTTTCTCCCATATAATGATTCATAAGGAGGCATGCCAATACTTGATTGGTAGCTATTATTGTAAGAAAATTCTATCAGGGCTAAGTGTTTGTCCCAACTACCCTTAAACTCAATAATGCAGGCTCGAAGCATACCCTCTAAGATTTATATTACCCTTTCAGATTGGCCATCTGTTTGAGGATGGAAAGAAGTACTAAAATTCAACCTAGTGTCCAAAGCTTCTTGAAAGCAAGTCCAGAATTTGGATGTAAACCTCGGGTCTTTGTCAGATACAATTGAAACAGGAAAGCCCCATGAAGCCTTACAATCTCATTAATGTACAATTATACTAAACGTTCAAGTGTGTAGTCCACTCTGATTGCCAAGAAATGAGCACTCTTAGTTAGCCTATCAACCACAACCCAAATTGCATCATGATTTCTTTGAGTGCATGGAAGCCCAGAAATAAAGTCCATGGTTATTCTCTCCTATTTCCACTCTGGTATGGATAAGGGTTGTAGCAAACCAGTAGGAACTTGATGCTCCGCCTTTATTTTTTGACAAATCAAGCATTTAGAGATAAATTATGCAATGTCTTTCTTCATATAATTCCACCAGTAGTGTTCTTTGATGGTTTGGTACATTTTAGTGCCGCCAGGATGCATTGCGTATGGTGAAGTATGTGCATCATGAGGGGCTTGGTACAGAAGAGTCAGGCGATAAGAGAGAGAAACACTGGCGATTAAGGCGATAAGAGAGAAGAACACCTAAATCCAGTCGGAACTCAAAACGCCTTCAATGGCGACGCCGGCCGGCAACTTTCAGGCTGGCCGGCCACCACAAAACACCCACCAAACACCAAATAGCAACCCACCCACCCCTAAAACACTCGATTATTCACAAATCCTGAAGCCGACAACCCTAAACAACGGAGTAGAAACAAACCCTAACAAGAAAATTGAGCCGATTCCGATCAAGAAGCCAACATACATGCATGGACAACCAATAATCAAATACACGGAGGCGGAGGTTTCCCGCATGAATACCATCGAAGGTTTACATTTTGCTGTACTGGGTAAGTTTTCGTACGGTTGGCCGGACCTGCAAGAGCTTAGGAAAATCATACCAATACAATATGGAATCAAAGGTGAGTGCAACATTGGCTTTTTCAGAGAAAAGCATGTGCTTATCCGATTAACACTCTGTGAAGATTTCATCAAAATGACTTCCAAAAATACCTATTACCTCAAAGCAAAAGATGGTGTCGAATATCAGATGCGACAATTCATATATGACACAAAGTTTAAGTCGGGAGAAGAGACATCAATGGCTATGGCTTGGATTTCTTTCCCGCATTTGCTCTCTTGCTGAGGACAATGATAATGAGGCAGGCAAGACTCTTGTTGAGAACAATGACAATGAGGCAGGCAGGCACAATGAGAAAACTTCAAAATCAGAAGATATAGCCTCGGGCAAGGACAAAGGCACAGCAGTTTTTTCCACAAAAGCAGTAAATCACAGTAGAACACAGGGACAAGCTCAAGACAATTCTGATGCCACTCAACAAAACCAGATAGCAAACAACTTGGTTGCTCAGGACTTAGACAAATTCGATAATAGCAGAACAGGAAAGGGCAGCAATGAACAAAGGCAAGAAATAGGCAATAAAACAGTAACTCACACAGTCCCAAGTAGTACAGAGAAGCAGGAGAAAAGATACTCAGCAATGGAACAAATGGCAAGCAGAAAACTGCATAACAAAAAAGCAGAGAATGAATCAACCTCAATGGAAACAAAAGAAAAAACACTCACAGCAGCAGCAAAAGTGCTTATTTCATTCCATCTCTGCTCCTGGAAACAAATCAAGATCAAGGATGTTAAAAAGACTTCTTTCTACTTCAACATCAACTTCGTTAGCTAACTAATTGATCCTCGCCCATCTTTGGCTGCCTGTTAGGAGGATTATGTTGGACCTATGCGATCTCGTTACAACGTTCTTTTTTTTACAGAACCCCGGTCTCACTCCGACAGCGTACTATCCTAGACCTCTGTCTATCCCGACATTGATAGAAATTCATAGTTCTAGTACTTGCATTGCGGTCCGTCCATTAGTTCGATGATACTACAGCTACTACTGCAACTGCAAGAACAGCTACTGGAAAAAGATTCAACACTATAGTCTCGCCCACAACGAGGAAGTTTGAGATGAATGGGAAAAAGAGAGTCATGGAAATGATAACTAGGAGAGCGGCTGAGGCGATCAGAGAACGAATGAAAGATAAGAGCGTGGGATCAAAGAGAAAAAAATGGGATGAGGAAAGGCATTGCCCAATACATTTATTCTATACAATAGGAATTCCAAGCCGTAAAAGGCAATGTGAACTAAATATCCATTTGAGAAAATAGATGAATAGATAGGGCGAAGCCAGCTGAAGGAAGGTCGCGTTAGCGCCCCTTATTTCACTAAAGCAAGAAGGGAGAAAGTTGACTTTGAGAAAGAAGGGCTTCTATTTAGATTAGTTTCTTAGTAAAAGATAAGGCAAGAAGCAAGGGCGTAGCAGCTGCGCGAAGTTGCGCCTTAGCGCATCCGTTTTCTTGCTCGTTAGCGCCCCCCTACCCCTATTATTTATATTATAGTCATAAAGGAACTAAAGGGTATTTGCTTTAGGGATCGTTCCTGCGCATCTCCTTACTTTATAGCAGTTATTGCTCCGGTTCCAGAAGGTATAGCTCTCGCCTCAGAAAGAAATCAGTATAAAAAAGCCAGCAAGGAAGAAGTAAACTCAGAAGCAACTGAGAAGACAAGGCCACAGACAGAGTCAGCACAAGCAAGCACTAAAAATGCCACAGCAACAACACAAACACCAATAGCATCATCAGAAACCAGCACTAACAAAATGAAACCAAGCAGTAGTAAAAATGGCAGGGCACCTATAGCAACAGATGAAAGACCAGAGATCATCAGCAGCACAGAAATAGGGACAGAGGAGCTCACCTCCCAATGGGTCCAGAGGAGCTTCTATAACAATTTGGTAAAGGAAAACAACACACAGTCACTCAGTAGCATACAAAAACTGGTCTCAATGGAATCCGACAGCACTGCCAACCAAAAACAGGATATGCAAAGCAATGATAACTTAGAAGGAAGGAAGCAGACAGGAAAAGGAATTGAGAGACAACTGAAACAAATTGAAGGGAAACTATGGGCTGATCAGCAGGAGGAAGGATCAGAGGAAGGGGAACTTCCGGAAGGAATACAGAGTGAGGAAGATGGGACTGATGAAAGGAGAGAACAACAACATCAAAAAGATAAACAGATTTCAATAACAGGCCAAAACATTTCCATAAAGACGGGATCTCTAAGAGCACAGTTACAGGCAATCTTTAAACCTAGAGATATGTTGTCTTCACAAAGAATGATGAACATACTAGCAAATATTACTGGCAGGGATTTAGATGAGGAAGACACTATGCAGAACCTCAGAAATGTAGCAAGACAAGGGGACTTATCACCAGTCCAAGTCAGCAAGTTAACTGGAAAAGGGAAGTCTTCAAGCAAGCAATCAAAAGAAAGCAGGGATTCTGCCTCAAAAATAAAGACATTTAGAAGGACATCTGCACAAGCAAACAAATCACCATGAAGGCAATAATCTAGAACATAAGATCAGTCAGAACAATGCAAGCTTTCAAAAGATTGATCACACTCAACAACAAGCATCATTTTGAATTCATCGGCATAATGGAACCTAAACAACAATTCAGAAAACTAGAGCAATATAGAAGAAGAATTGGCACAATGCAAGCAATTGCGAATGTGTCAAACAAAATTTGGGCTTTTGTGAATGAGGAATACGATGTCACAGTGCTAGCATACACCATCCAGCAACTTACAGTGCAACTAACACATACAGGGACAAAGGAAGAACTAATCCTCACTCTTGTCTATGCAAAATGCACACCAGAAGAAAGAGTGGAGCTCTAGGACTCAATATATGATCTGTCGCGAGCAATCACTAGCCCATGGCTAGTTGGAGGAGACTTCAATGTAATTTGCGATCAAGAAGAGAAGTTCGAAGGACTCCCAGTCCCATTTAATGAGGTAGATGATTTCAATCATTGTATAAATGTCAGTTTCTTGACAGACTTGGGATTCAAAGGAAGTATTTATACATGGTGGAACGGGCGAGCAGATGAGGAATGCATATTCAAAAGGTTAGACAGATGTCTAGCCAACCAACTGCTACAGCAAGCTTTTCCAACAAATGAAATCAATCATCTTTCCAAAATTGGATCCGATCACAGTCCTCTAATGATTCACTTCGATCGGGAACCAATAAAAATCAAAAAATCATTCAAATTCCTCAACTTCTGGACAAGACAAGATTCCTTCCAGACAGTGGTACAAGAGAACTGCCAAGCAGACTTGCAGGGCGACCCTTTCATCATCTTCAATCATAAAATAAAAAAACTAAAGACAGCCTTAACACTTTGGAGTAAGGCAACTTTTGGAGACATTTTCCAGATCATAGAAAGCATGGAGGAAGTGGTGTTGGTACATGAAAAGCAATTTGAAGAGAGACTTACGGCTCAAAATAGAGAAAGACTGCAAAAGGTACAAGCACAACTATTGAGACACTTAGCAGTGGAGGAACAATTTTGGAAACAAAAAGCATGGATGTCCTGGTTCAAAGATAGAGACAGGAATACAAAATTCTTCCATAGGAAAGTCAATGGAAGAAGAAAGAAGCTTCAACTCAATAGAATAAAAGATAGCTCGGGCATATGGCTAGAGGAACATGAGTAGATAATGGAAGCAGCCATCTCCTTCTTCAAAGAACAATTCACTGAGCAAAGCACCCCCACAAACTTCAGCATTCTTGAAAACATTCAGCAGTTGATAAGCCCACAACAGAATGAAGAGCTAAACAGAATTCCAACAAGAGAAGAAACCAAAAAAGCAGTTTTCAGCCTTAACAAAGACAGTGCAGGAGGCCCCGATGGCTTCATAGGGGCTTTCTACCAGTCATGCTGGGAAATAATTGGAGAGGACATTCAGAACATGGTCACAGCATTCTTCTCAGGCAGATCTCTCCCCAAAAGCATAACACACACAAATATTGTACTTATCCCAAAGAAGAAGGAAATTGAAACCTTCTCTGATCTAAGGCCAATCAGCTTAAGCAACTACAAAAATAAGGTCTTCTCAAAGATCTTACATGAAAGGCTACTACACATCCTCCCATCCCTAATCTCGCAGGAGCAAGCTGGCTTCGTAAAAGGCGGAACAATTGTTGAAAATGTTATCCCGGCACAGGAGATTATCACTGAGATTGGAAAAAGAGTGAAGGCAAGACCAAATGTGGTCATCAAGCTAGACATGACTAAAGCTTTTGACAGAATATCATGGCTGTACATTGCAAATGTTCTCAGGAGAATGGGATTTGATGAAACTTTCATAGGCATGGTCATGGACATACTAGGCAATAACTGGTACTCAATTCTTGTAAATGGCCAACCAAATGGTTTCTTCAAATCAACAAGAGGGGTCAAACAAGGAGACCCACTGTCCCCCACTCTATTCATCATAGCAGCAGAAGCACTTTCAGAAGGACTAAATGCACTGCTCTCAAACAACTGCTTCAAAGGTTTTGGAATGCCAAGGAGAAGTCCAAGAATTAACCACTTAGCATATGCAGACGACATGATCATATTTGCCTCAACAGATGTCAATTCACTGCATATGATCATGGAAACATTAAAGACCTATGAAGTAGCTTCAGGACAGCTTATAAATAAGAACAAATCAGCTATCTACTTGCACCACTCAGCAACAGAAGAGGTAGTAGAAAGAACTGAAGGAATCACAGGAATTGAAAGGCAACATTTCCCATTCACATACCTAGGTTGCCCCATCTTTTACTCAAGGAAGAAAATCATCTACTACCAAGGCATTGTGAGCAAGATTCAAGATAGACTACACTCATGGAAGGGGAAACTACTATCCATAGGAGGAAGAACCATTCTGATCAAACACGTCCTACAAAGCATGCCAATACATTTGCTATCGGCAATGAATCCTCCCAAGCAAGTAATCAACAACATCCACAAACTATTCGCTCAATTCTTCTGGAGCAGCACCGTAGAGGTACCAGCAGACACTGGGCATCATGGGACAACTTATGCCTTCCACAGGAAGAAGGAGGAGCAGGATTCAGATCCCTCCATGACATTTCAAAGGCCCTTTTTTGCAAATTATGGTGGAACTTCAGAACCAAACCTAGTCTATGGAGTGCATACATGACACAGAAATACTGCAAAACACACAATGCAGTAACTGTACAATGGAGGAAAGGATCACAGACTTGGAAAAAAATGCTTGAAAGCAGAGAGATAAT
>MCJB01052538.1:0-25643 GCA_002018475.1 Nicotiana obtusifolia | reverse complement strand
GGGGGGGGGGGGGGGGTTGATTTTTGGTGGTAAGTTGCCGCTCCTAGCAGCTCTGCTCCTAGTTAACCTAGGTGATGGGTGATACGATTTGGGGGATAAGCCATGGTTGTGGATTATATCATGTTCATGTTGTTCCCCGTTGAAAGTATCAATTAGGAGGTTGCAATGATCCTCCTCAGATGTCACACTGCAGTCAGTGTCCTCCTCAACTGCTCCACTCATTTCGTTTTCAGAAAGAATAGGTCTGTATTCATCGAAGACATATGAGTGTTTGTTGAACGGGCACAATTCAATGGGGTCTATGGTTGGAGTTGTGTTCTGATGTTGTGGAGGTGAGGGTGCTTTTTCATTAGTTTCTTCCTCTTGCTCTTGAAGCAGGGGTTGAGACAATGAGAGATTTGAGAGATTTGAGACAGCGTCCTTGTAGGACATTGTTTTAGCTGCAAGAGCATCCTGTGCTTGCTTTGTTAACTGGGCAGTTGGGCTTTGTACCAAAGGAGTGGAGTGCTGGGAAGTTTCGGCAGGTTCACTGATTGTAATTCCTGCGTTCTGTTTCCTTGCCTTCCTCTTTTTTTGGCTTGGTTTGTTTTTGGATTTTGGAGATTGAATGCTAAAGTCAGGCATTACAGGGGATTTTCCCTTTGCAAGCCTCTTCATAGCATCGCTTGTTATATCAGGCAAATCGTCATCTGTGCTAGATATCTCACAGACTACTTCTTCAGTATCATTTCCTGTTGTAGGAGGAGCAATGGAGGATAAAGTCTGCCTAGGGTCAGTCCTTTGTGCCTCAACACACTAATGAGAAACATGAGGAATCCCCTCCCCTGAGGTTACCCCGTCCTGTCCTAGACTAGGGTCGCCCTGACATTCCTCCTTTCCTCCGTCAACTTCAATAGCAGTAGAGACAGTAGAAACATTGTGGGATTGGGGGGCAACAATTAAATCATCAGAAACAACAATAAGGGTATGGGACTGTGGAGTGACCTTTTGGTGTTCTACAATAATATTTTCTGGACCTACCTGAGGATGAGTACAGAGAATACCTGACTGTGTAGCTTGACTGGATGGCTGAGTATGTGCTTTGTTGGTCTGTCTTTCCTTTGGCTTGGGCTGGTAGGTCTGTTGTTGCTGCTTGGTCTGGTTGTGACCTCTAAAATTTTTCTTCTTTTGAACTTGCCAGTCATCCTTTGGTGGAATAGCTCCTGATGTTTGATTTTCCCCGCTCTGTTGGTGGTTCTGTGCAGTTTGATCCTTGTTCTGTTCCTTTGATATCAGCAGAGTTGTGGCAGTCATTGATTTTTCTTTTTACTGGGAGGTAGTAGCTTTATTTTTGGAAAGATTTTGAGCTTGTGAACTACTACTTGCAACCGCATCTCCTTCTTTTCTTTTCTGGTTCTCTTCCTCTTTCTTTTTTACTTGGCAATTTTGATTTGAATGACCCTGATGCTTGCAATGTGTGCAGTATTCTGGGACATTTTCGTATTGAACTTCCAACCACTGACCATCTTCATTCACATCTTCGTCATAGCCTAGCCACACATGTGTTGGCCTTTCTTTGGTGAGGTTAATTTGAATTTTGACCTTTGCGACGCTCCCTTTGGTTTTCTGAAATGAGGCAAGGTCAAGGAAGAGATCTTTTCCTATTGGCGAGAGCAGAGGGGTGAGTATTTCCATGTAGTACAGATGCCATGGAAGCTCAGGAACGACTACCCAAACTGGAACGATTGGTGAATCCTCATTTGGTTTGAAAGCCGGGTTCCATGCTTCCAGCTTCATCATTTGACCTTGTATGTACATGAATTGTTTGGTCCAGACTGTAGCGTGATCATACTCATTGTCAAAGTCAATATAGACTGTCCTTGCATTGAAGTGTGCAATTTTTACTGCTCCTCTGAGCTCTGTCTGGGCTATGAAGCTTTTCCTAATGACTTCCATTCTTGGCATTGTATTGAGGAATTTGCCTACCACTGTGTATTTGCATCTCTCTGCAAATTTGATCATGTAATCTTCTCTTTTGAATATGACAGCTGGTTTTCCTTGCTTTGTTGTAATGACCGGAGGGGTGAATTGAATTGGTGTTATCTCAGCTGCATGTCGGGCTCTCAATCGAGTAACAAAGGATTGAGTGACAGTGGGAGGGGAAGGAGTTGGAGTAGCTTGTGTTTTGGCTTTGCTATTGTTGTTAGGAGGTGTATTTGGCTTGATGGTTGGGGCATAAGTTACTGGTATGACTGCAGGGGTGGCTTCTGGTTTCTTAGTGGCTGCTTTGGTCACTTTTTTAGGGTGCTTTGGCTTGTCAAAATTTGATGACACTTTGGGAAGGGAATTTTGTGATCTGTGGGGTTGTAGTGTAGTAGCATTGGTTTGTGTTATAACTGGTGTATGTTGTGTAGTAGCATTGGTCTGATGCATTATAATTGGTGTATGTAGTGTAGTAGCATTGGCTTGTGTTTGCTCACCCATCTGCTGGCCTGTTTTGGCGGGCATATCAAAGNAGTTGGACTCATTGAGAAGACTGCCTGTTTTAATTCTACCATGGTAGGTTCTTTGCTCAGATTATCATTGTCTTCCTCTGTAACCTGGGGCGAGATGTAGCATAGGAGATCATCTCTAATAGACCCCCCAGGATCAGTGAACAAATCTTGGAAATGCTGGCAGGCTGCCTGCCCAATTGCTTCATCTCCAATGATCCATTCATTGTCCTCAGTCCTGATTTTGTGTATGTAGAGTTTCCTCCTTCTACCTCTAATCAGGTTGTGGAAATATTTAGAGTTGGCATCCCCTTCCTTAAACCATTGCAATTGTGTTTTTTGCTTTAGAACAACCTGCTCAGTTTTCAAGTGCTTGATGTACTGAGCTGTGAGTTCATTGGCTGCTAATCTATCTGTTTCTTTGTTGGTCCTTGCCCAAGTTTCCTCTGCCTCCCTGACTTTATCCTTAAAGTCTTTGACTTTCTGGAAGATGTCCCCATACTCCTGTCTCGACCATGTGGAGAGTGCATGGCTTAGGAGTTTGGTCTTCTAGTGGAAGATCCACATTGGGTTTCCAGAGATAGGGGTGTTCCAAATTTGCTGTACCAGTGGCATGAATGTTTCATTTTCTGTCCAGCAATTGAGGAACTTGAAGTATCTAATGGCATTGGTCCGTCTGTCATTTAATTCCATGAGGAGTGGGGAATGATCAGAGCCTGCAAATGCCAAATGTGTGATGGTGGTAGCGGGGTGTGCTTCCAGCCAACTATCATTTGCCAATCCTCGGTCTAATCTTTTCCAGACTATTGAATTAGGACCTCTACCATTTGACCAAGTGTACTTGGATCCATAGTAGCCAAGATCAGTAAGACCGCAGTCTTCTATCATGCTCAAGAATTCCAAGCTTTTGTTTATTTGGTACGAGATGCCCCCAATCTTCTCTTCGATGGTGGAAATGACATTGAAGTCACCTACAACACACCACGGAACAGAGGTTATAAGGGACCTGGACCTCAACTTGTCCCATAATGGCCTCCTCAATACAGGTTTACATTTAGCATAGACAACTGTTAAACACATTCTTTGAGGAAGTGCAACATGTGTCAGCTCAATTATAATCTGCTGTTCATCCTGGTCCAGGACTGTGCCAGTGAAGTCCTTGTCCCAGAACAACCAGATCTTATTGTTGGAGTTTGAGGTTGCGCATTGCATGGCAAGTTGGTTTTTGAATTGGTCGATGTGTGAAGTGTCCAGAAAGGGTTCTAAGGCAGCTATGAAGGACAAATTGTGGGCATGCTTCAATGATTTGAGCCTTTCAATGGATCCAAAGGTTCTGATCCTCTAACGTTCCATATGAGTGTGCTAATCATCAAAACTTGGTGGGGGGTTGATTTTTGGTGGTAAGTTGCCGCTCCTAGCAGCTCTGCTCCTAGTTAACCTAGGTGATGGGTGATACGATCTAGGGGATAAGCCATGGTTGTGGATTATATCATGTTCATGATGTTCCCCGTTGAAAGTATCAATTAGGAGGTTGCAATGATCCTCCTTAGATGTCACACTGCAGTCAGTGTCCTCCTCAACTGCTCCACTCATTTCATCTTCAGAAAGAATAGGTCTGTATTCATCGAAGACATATGAGTGTTTGTTGAACGGGCACAATTCAATGGGGTCTATGGTTGGAGTTGTGTTCTGATGTTGTGGAGGTGAGGGTGCTTTTTCATTAGTTTCTTCCTCTTGCTCTTGAAGCAGGGGTTGAGACAATGAGAGATTTGAGACAGCGTCCTTGCAGGACATTGTTTTAGCTGCAGGAGCATCCTGTGCTTGCTTTGTTAACTGGGCAGTTGGGCTTTGTACCAAAGGAGTGGAGTGCTGGGAAGTTTCGGCAGGTTCACTGATTGTAATTCCTGCATTCTGTTTCCCTGCCTTCCTCTTTTTTTGGCTTGGTTTGTTTTTGGATTTTGGAGATTGAATGCTAAAGTCAGGCATTGCAGGGGATTTTCCGTTTACAAGCCTCTTCATAGCATCGCTTGTTATATCAGGAAAATCGTCATCTGTGCTAGATATCTCACAGACTACTTCTTCAGTATCATTTCCTGTTGTAGGAGGAGCAATGGAGGATAAAGTCTGCCTAGGGTCAGTCCTTTGTGCCTCAGCACACTCATGCGAAACATGAGGAATCCCCTCCCCTGTGGTTACCCCGTCCTGTCCTAGACTAGGGTCGCCCTGACATTCCTCCTTTCCTCCGTCAACTTCAATAGCAGTAGAGACAATAGAAACATTGTGGGATTGGGGGGCAACAATTAAATCATCAGAAACAACAATAGAGGTATGGGACTGGGGAGTGACCTTTTGGTGTTCTACAATAATATTTTCTGAACCTACCTGAGGATGAGTACAGAGAATACCTGACAGTGTAGCTTGACTGGATGGCTGAGTATATGCTTTGTTGGTCTGTCTTTCCTTTGGCTTGGGCTGGTAGGTCTGTTGTTGCTGCTTGGTCTGGTTGTGACCTCTAAAATTTTTCTTCTTTTGAACTTGCCAGTCATCCTTTGGTGGAATAGCTCCTGATGTTTGATATTCCCTGCTCTGTTAGTGGTTCTGTGCAGTTTGATCCTTGTTCTGTTCCTTTGATATCAGCAGAGTTGTGGCAGCCATTGTTTTTTCTTTTTGCTGGGAGGTAGTAGCTTTATTTTTGGAAAGATTTTGAGCTTGTGAACTGCTACTTGCAACTGCATCTCCTTCTTTTCTTTTCTGGTTCTCTTTCTCTTTCTTTTTTACTTGGCAATTTTGGTTTGAATGACCCTGATGCTTGCAATGTGTGCAGTATTTCGGGACATTTTCGTATTGAACTTCCAGCCACTGACCATCTTCATTCACATCTTCGTCATAGCCTAGCCACACATGTGTTGGCCTTTCTTTGGTGAGGTTAATTTGAATTTTGACCTTTGCGACGCTCCCTCTGGTTTTCTGAAATGAGGCAAGGTCAAGGAAGAGAGCTTTTCCTATTGGCGAGAGCAGAGGGGTGAGTATTTCCATGTAGTACAGATGCCATGGAAGCTCAGGAACGACTACCCAAACTGGGACGATTGGTGAGTCCTCGTTTGGTTTGAAAGCCGGGTTCCATGCTTCCAGCTTCATCATTTGACCTTGTATGTACATGAATTGTTTGGTCCAGACTGTAGCGTGATCATACTCATTGTCAAAGTCAATATAGACTGTCCTTGCATTGAAGTGTGCAATTTTGACTGCTCCTCTGAGCTCTGTCTGGGCTATGAAGCTTTTCCTAATGACTTCCATTCTTGGCATTGTATTGAGGAATTTGCCTACCACTGTGTATTTGCATCTCTCTGCAAATTTGATCATGTAATCTTCTCTTTTGAATATGACAGCTGGTTTTCCTTGCTTTGTTGTAATGACTGGAGGGGTGAATTGAATTGGTGTTATCTCAGCTTCATGTCGGGCTCTCAATCGAGTAACAAAGGATTGAGTGACAGTGGGAGGGGAAGGAGTTGGAGTAGCTTGTGTTTTGGCTTTGCTATTGTTGTTAGGAGGTGTATTTGGCTTGATGGTTGGGGCATAAGTTACTGGTATGACTGCAGGGGTGGCTTCTGGTTTCTTAGTGGCTGCTTTGGTCACTTTTTTAGGGTGCTTTGGCTTGTCAAAATTTGATGACACTTTGGGAAGGGAATTTTGTGATCTGTGGGGTTGTAGTGTAGTAGCGTTGGTTTGTGTTATAACTGGTGTATGTTGTGTAGTAGCATTGGTCTGATGCATTATAATTGGTGTATGTAGTGTAGTAGCATTGGTTTGTGTTTTCTCACCCATCTGCTGGCCTGTTTTGGCGGGCATATCAAAGGCGACTTGTTTACTATGACTGGTGGAGGCAATAGAGTTAAGGTTCTGTGCTGGCCTGTTTTGCATCAGTGACACAGCAATTCTGCTTATCTGTTGGCTGGAAAGCATCTGTGTACTTTGTGTTGGTACTGTATTGCTGATAAACTGCTCTTCATCTGTGTGTTGCAACAGAGTTTGGTCTCGAATAGGTGGTTGCTCTTTGTTCTGCTTATTGTGGCTTGTGGACGCGTGAGAGTGGAGGTGAACTGGTGGCTGTGGCATCAGTGATTCAGCATTTCTGTTCAGTTGGACAGAAGCTATAAGAACTGGTTCTGCACTGCCAGTAGTTTGCAATGCTTCTACAGGTTGCAGCACGTCTTGACCCCGGATTGTCTGTGGTTCTTTTGTGGTTTCCATTGTGTTAACACTAATGCTAGGATTTGTGGGATCACATGAGATAGGACTTACAAGTGTTGGGGCTGTCTGTTGTATCCTAGCGTCACTGGCAGTCTGCTGGACTTGTGCGAGTGAAGGAAAATTATGATCGCCAAATTTTTGACATTGTTCCTGCGTTTTTCCTTGGCGACTAGTTTCCTTAAGACTTGGAGAAGATTGAGGAGTGCCCTGGCCAGTCAATTGAGCTTCTACATTGAGTTTAGTATTTGGTCGAATACCTGGTGTGCGCGGCATTGTCAAGTTACTCTTTTGCAATATTGTGAAGCTTGGCTCAGTGAAAATTGGAGATGAGGGGTGGAAATCAGTCTCCTGAACCTCAAGAATCGATTGGAGTTGGTCTTGGACCAATTGGCATATCGGAACAGTGTTCCCGGCCAATTGGTACTTTTCTGCCATTTTTCAGGTGGTCGAAGCTCTGAGTTCCAATGGTGGAGTGATCTGAAACTTGGTGGGGAAGTCGGAATGGGCTTGGAGATGGTTCCCCAGCACTTGGAAGGGCTCGATTTGGCTCAGAATCAAGCAAGTTATTATCAGATGCTCCCAGGCGATGAAACGCTACAGTGACCCCAATCGTTTCTTGATTATCTGCAGCTACTGGGTTGTTTGTTTGGACTGATGTTTGTTGGGGAAGATGCACCTTTAAGTGGTGCTTTGTTTGGGACAAATCCGGTGGTTTTTCACCACCGTACGAGCAAGAATCGGTCATCTGAAGTTAGCGGCGTCACTGTTTACACTCGTCGCACTGTACGGAGAGCCTATGATTCCAACGGTTCTTTTGTTTCCTTTGTTTTTATATTTGGAGGTTATGTTTCAAATTTGAGCTCAATTGGAGTAGATTTAGGTATTAAATCGTATATTGGATTGTTATAATTTAAATTTGAACAAATTTCTGTTTCTGGGCAATTTGCACTTCAGGCTTATTTGGCCTTAAGTGCGTAAAAACATTGGTTGCACTTCAGACCTTTTGGCCTTAAGTGCATCTGAAGTGTAATTTTTCACCTCAGATGTATTGGCCTTAAGTGTAGCAATGTTTGTTGCACTTTAGACCTTTTGGCCTTAAGTGCATCTGAAGTGCAATTTTTCACTTCAGACTTATTGGCCTTAAGTGAATGAAATCATTGGTTACACTTTAGACCTATTTGGTCTTGAGTGCATCTGAAATGTAAATTTTCACTTCAGACTTATTGGCTTTAAGTGAATGAAAACGCTTGTTGCACACTGTAGACTTTTTGGCCTTAAGTGCATCTGAAATGCAATTTTTCATTTCAGACTTATTGGCATTAAGTGCATCTGAAGTGTAATTTTTTCACTTTGGTCTAATTTTTTTAAACTTCAGACCCGATAAGTCTGAAGTTGATCGTAAAGTGAGTACGCTTGCAAACTTTTTTGTAAAGTTGGTATAGATTCAAATTTGACCCCAAAATCGGATATAAATGTAAAAGTCCCGTCAGAACATGGGAAATAGCAGCTTGCTTCTAAAGACCTTGGGCCATAATAGAAGCCCATATCAGCAGGGCCCATAATAATTGTGAAACGTGGGTAGAATTATTAGAATGCCACACCGAAGAGTAGGTGAAGATGAAAGAGGCTGGAACGAATATAAACTTAGGTCCTTCTCCATCACAAAACTCACGCAGCCACGCAATGAGCATATAACGAACTAGTTTTTTGCCTTCTACTAAAGAATACCGTGTGCTCGTTGCAAACAGTGGCAATGCGTTCTAATTTCTTTTCATCACTCTTTATCTAAATTAGTACGGCATATTTCACACATGCTAGTACATCAAATCATACCAAATTATTTTGTAAGCTAGTTTTTGATTTGGTTTAATTTATCTTGAAAAGTCATAGTGGATTTTTAATTCAGCTGAGCTCTGTCAACTTGTTATGCACTGTATTATGCATTAACGGGCCATTGAATTCTTATACCTCGTGGATGAATCATGGGATAAAAATGTGGGGTCCATACCCGTAAATAAAACAAAGAAAAAAAGAAGATTGTGGGGTCCATTATCATAATAAAGAAGAAAAATCTATAAGATGTCAAAATTGGTGGGAGGCATCGAAATACATTTTTGACCAAAATTAATTTTCGTTACGACACTTCTTCCTATAAATAGAAGCTTTCAGCTTCTCATTTTAACACACATATCAGAGAAAAAATATATCTGAGAGTTAGACAGAAAGAGTGAGGTTTCACAGACAGGGTATAAGAAAATAGTTTGTGAGAAAAATAGAGAGTGGGTGATATAGAAGTGAGGTGGGAATATCAAAAGAGGGTTAATTCTTTTGAGTGTTGTAGTGGTCTTTGGAGTACTTTACTCGAACCTGCAAAATGTAAAATTCCTTGCTATAGTAATATCAGTAGCTTCTCCCGGGGCTGTGGTTTTTTTCCCTTATTCAAAAGGATTTTTCCACGTAAAAATCTTGGTGTTGTTTTCACTCTTTTATTCTTGTTAATTATCGTATTTCGGTGCTACGTTATTATTCCACTTTTATTACTGTGAATATTATTTCTGTAGCGGGTTTATTCCCAGCAACTGGTATTAGAGCACAAGTTCAGCTCGCTCACAAAAGTACTATTCACTGTCGGTAGTACTATATTCGGTGAAAAAATATATCCGGAGTAAAATACGAGGTAGCAAAATTCAACGGAGATAACGGTTTCTCAACATGACAAAGAAGGATGAGGGATCTGCTCATCTAACAAGGACTACACAAAGTACTAGATGCTAATGCCAAAAATCCTGATGCCATGAAACCTGAGGATTGGGCTGACTTGGATGAAATAGCTGCTAGCGCAATCAGGTTGCACTTATCAGATAATGTGGTAAATAACTTCATTGATGAAGACACCGCACGTGGCATTTGGACAAGGTTGGAAAGCCTGTACATGTCCAAAACGCTGACAAATAAATTGTATTTGAAGAAGCATCTATACGCCCTACACATGGATGAAGGTATGAATTTTTTGTCATATTTAAATGTTTTTAACGCACTAATCACACAGCTCGCCAATCTCGGAGTGAAAATCAAGGAAGAAGATAAAGCCATCTTGCTGTTGAACTTGTTGCCATTTTCGTACGATAATCTGGCAACAACCGTCATACACGGTAAGATTACCATTGATTTGAAAGATGTCACATCCGCTCTTCTACTCAGTGAGAAGATGAGAAAGAAGCCGAAAAATCAAGGACAGGCTCTCATCACAGAAGGTAGAGGCAGGAATTATCAAAGGAGTTTGTGCAACTATGGTAGATCCGGAGCTCGTGGGAAGTCTAAGAACCTATCCAAATCAAGAGCCTCAGAAATTGCTACAATTGTGAATAACCAGGTCACTACAAAAGAGATTTTCCAAATCCAAGGAAGGGCAAAGGTGAAAGCAGTGGCCAAAAAAATAACGACAACACAACCGCCATGGTGAAAGACAATGATAACGTTTTCCTCTTATAAATGACGATGAGGAATACATGTACTTGTCAGGTCCAAAGTCGGAATGGGTGGTTGATACAACAGCATCTTACCGTGCCACACCGATAAGAGATCTTTTTTGCAGATATGTAGCAGGTGATTTTGGCACTGTGAAAATAGGTAACACAAGTTACTCAAAGATTACGGGGATTGGTGACATTTGTATCAAGACAAATGTTGGATGCACATTGGTCCTAAAGGATGTGAGGTATGTACTTGATTTGCAGATGAACTTGATCTCGAGAATTGCTTTAGACTGTGATGGATACAAGAACTATTTTACAAATCAAAAGTGGAGACTCACCAAGGGATCATTGATGATTGCAAAGGGAGTTGCTCGTGGCACGTTATACAGGATAAATGCAGAAATATGCCAAGGTGAATTGAACGCGGTACAAGATGAGATTTCTGTAGATTTGTGGCACAAACGAATGGGTCACATGAGTGAGAAGGGATTGCAGATTCTTGCCAAGAAATCACTTAATTCTTATGCCAAAGGTACAACGGTAAAACCTTGTGACTACTATTTATTTGGTAAGCAGCATAGAGTCTCATTTCAGACATCGTCTAAAAGAAAATTGAATATACTTGAATTTGTATATTATGATGTTTGTGGTCTAATGAAAATTGAATCGATGGGCGGTAAAAAATATTTTATTACTTTTATTGATGATGCTTCATGAAAATATGGGTTTAATTTGAAAATCAAAGATCAGGTGTTTCAAGTTTTCCAGAAGTTTCATGCTCTGGTGGAAAGGGAGACATGCCAAAAGGTAAAGCGTCTCCGAAGTGATAATGGAGGATAATGCACTTCAAGGGAATTTGAAGAGTACTGTTCGATCCATGAGATCATACATGAAAAGACAGTTCCTTGAACCCCACAACACAATGGCATAGCCGAAAGGATGAACTGCATTGTGGAGAAGGTGAGAAGCATGCTCAGAATGGCTAAACTGCCTAAGTCATTCAGTAGTTCAGATATCCTGTTACCTAATTAATAGGAGCCCATCAGTTCCACTGGCTTTTGACATCCCAAATAGAGTTTGGACCAACAAGGAGGTGTCCTACTCGCATCTGAAGGTGTTCAGTTGTAGAACTTTTGCACATGTACCGAAGGAGCAGAGAACAAAGCTGGATGATAAATCTATTCCCTGCATATTCATCGGATATGGAGATGAAGAGTTCGGATACAGATTGTGGGATCCTGTAAAGAAGAAGGTCATCAGAAGAAGAGATGTAGACTTCCGAGAAAGTGAAGTTGGAACTGCTGATGATATGCCAGTGAGCACCTAATTTTTTACTATATTTGAAATTTTTATCACTTTTTAGTATGTAAATAGTTGTTAGTTTCATCTTGAAATTTTTATCACTTTTTAGTATGAAAATAGTTGTTGGACAAGAATTAATTCACACTCACCAGTACACTTAATAATAACAGTGCACGTTAGAAATAAGCTCACAAATACTGGTTAGCATATGGAGAAAGATTCCCTCAACAATGCAGCACTCACGTCCTTATCCACAAGGCACCTTATGAGAATTTGCTCTCCAATTCACACTCTTAAGCACTCTCACTCCTCCTATATAAAGACATATAGGCACAGACGGATAAGGAGGAGATCTGGAGAGAAAAGAAAAAAGGTGCACAAGTCTTCTTCTCCAACGAAAAAAAAAATCCAACAGCTTTTTCTCCATGAAAACTAGCATAAAACCAGTCCCAAAACAAACCTGTTTGTGATCTCCTCCTTCCTTTAAATATCATCTCTTCAACCTTTGTTTCCTTGACCATGAAAATTGACACCAAACCCACCTGAAAAGCTTCCAAAAACGCAGCAAAAGACCAGCTGCAAACAGTCCCAAAATCCAGCTCTAATACAATCCAAAACTGACCTAAAACAACCCCAAAAACCTGCCCATAAAAGGAGCTAAAACCCAGCAAAATAAGCTGTGAAAATAGCTAGGAAGAGCAGTGAAAATCAGCTGCAAAACAGTCCAACGCGCTGCCCCTTTTCCACCCAATATCAACACCAAAACACCACCTCAAATAAACCCTCATCAACCATATTTTATGCTAAAAAATGCCATCAAAACAGTCCCCAGATGACCCCTAAAATGCTACCAAAAACCAGCCGAACAACTCCAAATTACCACCCAAAACAGCTGAAAATCCACCACCAAACAGCCATAGCAAAACCAGTTCCATTATCAAACTCCAACAATGAAACCAACTGGAAACCAAGCTAAAAAAAACACAGCAAAACGAACCAAAAATCTAGCGAAGCAGTCCCCTTTCATACAGAAAACAACAGCTCCAAAGTTGAGTCGTCGAGTTCGAGCTCTGTTCGTCCATTTTGGTCGAGGTTCCATTTGCATCCTTGTCCATTATCCGAGCTTCAAAACAGTCTTGTAAAGGTCCGTTTCTCCCATCATTGTTTTGTTAAGATATTACGCTTGAATATATAATTTGATCTTGTTTAGCTTCATGAGAATTGAAATATTTTTCTGTATTAATTGTTAGGTCTCATTAGCTTTGTTAAATTTTGTTACTTTCCTGTTTGATTAACATGAAGATTGATGAAAACGTGATTTTTGGGCACATGGTGAATGTTTGAACTTTGGGGATAAAATCCACGTCTGCTAGTTGAAATTGGAAAATGAGGTTTGGACTTAGGAAAAAAAAGAAGATTGGGCCCGACGGTTGGGTTTTGCTTAATGAATCATGTACTACTGCAATTGACTATGGATAGTGGAGTAGCTTGATGAACTATTAACTGGGCCTACTCATTAATTGGCTTTAAAAGCCAATTGTGCTATGATCAATTTTAAGTTATCTGGGCCAGAACAATTAAGAGCAAAAGCTGACCCATTTTTCACAATTGATTTCATAATTCATGGCCTCACAATAATTTTAACCTCAGAAAGAAATAATTCATTAAACCTCATAGCTTGTTTTAAGCGTGATTAATAATGAATTACTGTGACTATGGCTAAGGTTCCCGTGGCGTAGTCATGATACATAATCCCCAATTCGAGTGCATGTTTCACGCGACTTGACCATAACTTTAAATAATTAAAACAAACATGTTGTGAATCACGAGTACGTTTCGTGTAGCGTGATTTGCGATGTGTACAAAAATAATAAGTGCGCTACATTGCGGCTTGTTTATATAAACTCCATAATTATTTTAAAATAATTAACATCGGTATAGAAGTGACAATGCATAAAAGGTTCTAAAACATGTAATAATTCAGATATTTAAGCCAAGTATTAATTATTAAATGACCGTGCTAAAACCATGAAACTCGGGAGTGCCTCACACCTTCTTCCGGATTAATAGAATTTCTTACCCGGTCTTCTGTATTCGCGGACCATAAACAAAGTCAATTTCCTTGATTTAGAATTTTAATATAAACCAGTGACTTCGGACACCATGATAATTATCCAAGTGGTGACTATAATCAAATAAATAATCTCATTTCGAATAATGTCACTTTAATTCGAAAACTTCCCCTATCCCTCGGAGAAAAGGGGGTATGACAGCTCTGGCGTCTCTACTGGGGAGACGAACCCAGAATCTTTAAGTTCATAATTCGAGCGTAGAATAATTGTTATACCTTGCTTTTGTTTATTATTTGATTTTTTACGTGTTTGACCTAATGTGCTAAATACCGCTTTTAACCGTTTTGATATTCTGTGAACTGTATATATAAACTGTTACGAAACCCTTCTTCTCTTTGAGTCTTCTAAATCTTCTGGGAAGCGCACGCTGGCATGGCTTCTTTTCTGTTAGTGTCAAACCCCTAATTTAGAATGAGGATCGGATCAGCTACAAAGCCGGATGGCCTTTTGGTTCCCGGTACGTTGCCCCTCTCGACTCGAGTTATCTGTTCAGGTAAGCCAGGTCTGGAACAACACACCCCAGGATTCAAACCTAGAATAACGTAACCTCATGCCGGATCTCTAGTAAGAACGTTTGTTTACATCACGTGCATTTGACTTTAGGGACTCAACACAGGGCTTGGGTCCGTCTAGGACAGGTGTACCCAAATTAAAAGATCATCCTGATGCATTTTACGTGCTACTTGTGCATTTATTTGTTTCGATTTGCATGTTGACCGGCTTCTAGAATAGGGAAAGAAAATCGAGAAATAATCAAGAGTGAGGTATGTGAGAGAAAATTTACCCGGTGCTGGAAAATCCAGAAACTCTACCGAAATTTTAAAAACAAAAAAGAAAAAAGAAGTGTCATTTCAAAATGAGCCAATGTTTTCAAAAGTCATTTTTTTCCTGTTTTTTCAAACCCGACGGAACTACGCGGGTCTGATTCTCACCGGATGTGAGATACGTAGGCAAATGGGTCTTTAAACTCAAGAAAGATGGAAATGACAAGCTGGTCAGATACAAAGCTCGATTGGTGGTAAAAAGCTTCGAGCAGAAGAAATGTATTGATTTTGACAAAATTTTCTCACCTGTTGTCAAAATGACTTCTATTCGAACAATCTTGAGCTTGGAAGCTAGCCTAGATCTTGAAGTGGAGTAGTTGGACGTGAAAACTGCATTTCTTCGCGGAGATTTGGAAGAAAAGATCTATATGGAGCAGCCAGAAGGATTTGAAGTAGCTGAAAAAAAAAACACATGGTGTGCAAACTGAATAAGAGTCTTTATGTATTGAAGCAGGCACCAAGGATTGGTACATGAAGTTTGACTCATTCATGAAAAGTCAAACTTACAGAAAGACATATACTGATCCATGTGTATACTTCAAAAGATTTTCTGAGAATAACTTTATTATATTGTTATTGTATGTGGATGACATGTTAATTGTAGGAAAAGACAAGGGGTTGATCGCAAAGTTAGAGGGAAATTTGTCCACGTCATTTGATATGAAGGACTTGGGCCCAGCACAATAAATTCTGGGTATGAAGATAGTTCGAGAGCGAACAAATAAAAAGTTGTGGCTGTCTCGGGAGAAGTACATTGAACGTGTACTGACGCTTCAACATGAAGAATGCTAAGCCAGTCAGCACACCTCTTGCTAGTCATCTGAAGTTACGTAAGAAGATGTGTCCTACAACAATGGAGGAAAAGGAAAGCATGACCAAAGTTCCTTATTCCTCTGCTGTCGGAAGTTTGATGCATTCAATGGTATTGCAATAGACCTGATATTGCTCGTGCAGTTGGTGTTGACAGCATGTTTCTTGAAAATCCTGGAAAAGAACCCTAGGAAGCAGTCAAGTGGATACTCAGGTACCTGAGAGTTACCATGGGAGATTGTTTGTGCTTTGGAGGATCTGATCCAATCTTGAAAGGCTATACAGATGCTGATATGGCAGGTGACATTGATAATAGAAAATTCACTACTGGATATTTGTTTACATTTTCAGGGGGAGCTATATCATGGTAGTCGAGGTTGCAAAGTTGTGTCGCACTCTCTACAACTGAAGTGGAGTATATTGCCGCTACTGAAGCTGGCAAGGAGATGATATGGTTGAAAACGTTCCTTCAAGAGCTTGGATTGCATCAGAAGGAGTATGTCGTCTATTGTGACAATCAAAGTACAATAGACCTTAGCAAAAACTCCATGTACCATGCAAGGACCAAACATATCGATGTGAGATATCACTGGATTCGAGAAATGGTAGAGAATGAATCTCTAAAAGTCTTGAAGATTTCTACAAGTGAGAATCCCGCAAATATGGTGACCAAGGTGGTACCAAGAGGCAAGTTTGAATTGTGCAAAGAACTTGTCATCATGCACTCAAGTTAGAAGTCCGGTGCTACCTCCTTCAAATGAATGGGCCTGGAGGGGGAGATTTGTGGGGTCCATCCCCATAAATGAAACAAAAAAAAGAGGAGATTGTGGGGTCCATCCCCATAAAGAAGAAGAAAAATCTACAAGATGCCAAAATTAGTGATAGGCACCGAAACGCACCGAAACACGTTTTTGACCAAAATTGATTTTGGTTACAACACTTCTTCCTATAAATAAAAGTCTTCAACTTCTCTTTCTGGCAAACCGATTTCAGAGGAAAAATATATCTAAAAGTTGGACAAAAAGAGTGAAGTTTTACAGACAGCGTATAAGAAAATAGTATGTAAGAAATATAGAGAATGAACAATGTTATAATGAGGTGGAATTATCAAAAAGGGGTTATTTCTTTTCGGTATTATAGTGGTCTTTGAAATATTTTACTCTAACTTGCAAAGTGTAAAACTCCTTGCTATAGTAATATCAGTTGCTCTTCTTAGGGCCGTGATTTTTTTCTCTTATTCAAAAGAGTTTTTTCACATAAAAATCTTAATGTCGTTGTCGCTTTTTTGTTATTGTTAATTACCGTATCTCAGTACTGTTATTATTTAGTTTTTATTATCATGAATATTATTTCTGTAGGGGTTTATTCCTAACAACAACTTTACTTAAAAACACCCTACTCATAACGACTAATCGTTTCAATGTTTCTTTGAACATTGGTCAAGATTAAAAATAACCGAAACTTTAGTTTCCTCTGCGAAAATAAACACCAGATACACAGCACTTTTTTTTTGTTATACAGCATTTGATAGCTGGCTGAAGAATCTCTAAAGATAAGACGCTTGAGAATAGATATTACTCTATAAATATAATACAAGGTGAAAGCAGAGAACATAAACAAAAACAATCTCAAACCAGACAAAAGTAAGATTTTGCAATGGATCATAGCTAAACGTACAAATCAGCATTAACGCCAGCGGGAACTGAAACAAAGAAAAACAGTAAAATTAAGGGTAAATACTAAATTGAAACATGCATGCATCGAGTCCCATTTACTACTATATTTACTGTTTCTCCTGCTGTACAGCTGCATCCTTGACATTAAGCCTGTCAAAACTGGCGGAAGTGGGCTTAACCACCAAATCATCCATCACCATCCTTCACATAACCCCATGCCCCAGCTTCCTTCACTATGGGTGGAGTAACATGCGTCAACTGTGCTGACATACTGTTTCGACAACTTGGACAGACAGCGCTAGGGCATCGCTAACATAATTGCTACTACTAGATATATAGTTGTTTACCCTTAAATCCGATTAACAATTGAATTTGTTCGTAGTGCTAAGGATGTACGAATTGATTTAGTACAATGTAAGATATAATGTAAAGCAATTGAGTTTTAATAAGCAATAAAACGATCAAACCGCTGTATTTGAATGGATTGCTGATAATGGAATGAAACACGACAAAGGACGATAGATATTGATAAATGACAGCTGGAATATTTAGTATTTTTCTTGTAACTGTTCTGTTTTACAATGAAGGTAGATACCCTTCTTATAGGTAAAAGAAGACTCTTCAATATGGTAAAACCCTAATTACAAGATAAAATCCCTTCAATTACGGGGTGGAATCCCTAAAATAATGGTTTAATGTCTATGACGATTGAGATCTTCACTCCTGCCGAGATATTAGGAATCCTCGAGATATCCGGTTGAAACTGATCTTTCGTTACGAGGCGTGCCTGTGTCGACCGATGTCGATTGCCCTATCTCGGTTGCTCCAGTTCCGTACCTGCCTTGCTGACCTCGGCTAGATATCCGGTCTTACATTCTGCCCGGGCTCGATCCTCCTTATGCGGTCGATTATATCCGACCCAATACAGATAGTCCCCTCGTTTATTGGAGAGTAAGGACAAAAAACGATATGAACCTTCATTCTTTGAGATCCTAGTTAAACGACCAACACCTTCATTAAGCCTGACTCAAAGTCAGAGGCATAAAATCACTCAACCCTAAAGGACTCCTTATTAGCGTGTGACAGCAGTGTCGGGACGCACGTGACCACCAACATAGGAAATCATTGCTTGTCCCATCTATCTGCAAACTCTGCAACTTCTGCGTACAACATTTAATGCTTCTTTGCATCGTGCTCTGAACAGCCGCTTTTTGAGAAAGTATAAATACTTCTTTCCCTCTTTGTATTTCCTTCTTTACTTTTACGCTGCTTAACAATTTGTTTCCTTTAGCTTTCTTCATCAGAAACCTCCTTTTTCTTTTACTTCTTGCTTTTGCTACTTCTATCGTCATGGCCAAAACTTCTAAATTAGTTCCCCAGAAACAACAACTTTCCCCTGCTCAGTCTGTTGAAGAGGCTGAGCCCGTCCATGTTAAGGAACCCTCCATGGAACCTCCATTGAAAGCTTTTATACCAGTTTGTTGCTTTATAGGTTCCGACTTCAAAGTCGAGAAGCCTTCCTCGGTACCTGGCCGAGGCGAACCAGTCTCGTTGTATATCAGCTCGATCACTCAAAGGCATCTCGACAGGGTAAAGGCTGAATGCCAATGGACCGATAAAGACGTGGTAATCCCTTCCTCGGGCGAAGCTATTACTACTCATGTGGAAGGCTATCTCAGCGTATATACCTATCCATTCACATTTGGACCCTTGGACCCTATAATCGTTGAATTTTGTAGGAGATACAATGTTACTCTGGGTCAGGTCCATCCCTCCATGTGTTTATCTCTTTCGCTTTTTTGTGAGTAAGGTCGAATGGGGGCACCCTTTCACCATCGATCATTTACTCCGATTATACAGTCCCCGAATATTCCGAGGGGGATTGATAAAACTTGCTCGACGGGCTAGAAAGGCTCCGTTCTCGAGCATCGATGAAGATAGGGACCAGGGCTGGATGAGTCAATTTGTCCGAATCAAGACCTCCGATCTGATCCCTACCGATAATATGTCGTTCCCTGAAAAGTGGAACATGAAACGTAAGCATCTCTTAATTTAAGATCACTTATCATTTTTCTTCCAATGTTTAACCGGTGTATTGTGGTATGCAGCTGTTTCCTAGGCACCGGCCGCGATTCAGCATTTAGAGGAGTGGGTCAGGAAAGTCGTAGCCCAAAGGTCCTATTCTGAACAAGCCTGGCGGGAGATATCGAAAGGCCTTTGGGAGGCCAAGAATCATGGTGAGCTTCAATAATGTTCATATTATTCCAAGATAATCGGTACCAACACTTAGCTTTTTGAAAATTCATTTTGCAGGTCTCTCGAAGGATGCCGAGTTGAGGTCGACACCCGTTGGTGAGGCAGTTCCTCATCCCCTTTCCGTATCGGGCAAAGAGGGAGGAAAGAAAAGGACAGAGGCTCCCGGTCATGCTGAGCCCGAGAAGAAGAAAGGCAGGAAAAAGATGAGGGCTCGTAAAGTCAAAGTTACCGACCCTTCCATTCAACTGAGCAACGGTTCCGAGGGGGAAAAGAGCCCCGAAACCTTAAACGACAAATCCCCTCGGGCAGTCCCCGAGCCGAGTGTGGAGGAGACCTGCGCATCCCAAGAAGAGAACATCAAAGTGGGAGCAGGGACCGGGAGCCGAGCCGACACAGGAGCGGCGACACAAAGGTCCTCAGACATTCCGGAGATGGTGCATTCACCTTCCTTTTCAGAGGCAACTCTGAATGATTCCCAAGATGCAAGAATGCACACACTGAGCAAGGAGCCGGTTACAGCTGGGGCCTTTGAAGAATTTTTCAACGGGGTGCCGTCGGCTGATACCTTCGGGCTTGAAATCCCAAGAAGGAGTCCCCCGGCCGAGACGAGTGGGGTGTCGGCTGGTATCAAATTGACCGATAAATTCCCCGCTCCGAGCTCGAACCCTGATCGGAAGAGGGTGATAACCTTCACCGTCCCTGAGGATGTCCGAGCACTAGGCGCACCGGTAGGCATGGCTAGTTATCTCCACTACTTGGTGACTGAAGAAGACCAAGCCGCAATGAATGCAGTGGATTGGGCTTGTTTGTTCAATGAAGCTCAACAGGCATCGAACAGGGTATGCTTTCTTGTTTGTTTTAAACTACGCTCAATGTCTTGATTCTAAGTCCGTACTGACAGCTTTTAGTTCATATTTCCCACAGTCTTCGGTGCTTTATCATGAAATGTTCCTTCGAATCAAAGAAGGAATGACACAAGAAAAGGCTCAACGTCAGCGGCTCGAAAGTCAGATATCGAGTCTCCGAGCCGAGCTGGAATTTGTAAGGAGAGAGCATATCAACGATGTTGACCAGCTGGGGCAAATGGCTAACCAGTTGGACTGACTCTGGTTTGAATTGCACGAGGCCAAAGCTGAAATGAGCGGGTGGAGAGCCATGGTCGAAACTTTAACTGCAGAGAAAGAGGCTCTCCAAACTCGATTAAGAGAACAGGCCTCAGAGGCGCAGGAGAGAATCGGAGCTCTGATTAAGAACAATGAATCCCAACAGCTCCAGGTTGAGTCACTTACCCAAGATCGGGAGATTCTGGTCAACCAGCTACAGGAAGCGAAATCGGAGATTGCCACCACCAAGGCTAATGCTGAAGACTTGATAGCTCAGTATAGAGCCGATGCCGAGGTCGCCCAAGAGCAATCGAAGACGCTGGTTGAATACACTCAGTGCCAAACTCGCCTTTCCGTTCTTGAGGAGCTTCAAGCCCGTGGTTTCGATCTGTCTTCCGAAATTGCTAAGGCAACAAAGATTGAAGCTGATATGAGGAAGCAAACCTTTCCCGAGGAAGATGAAGACGGCTCGGACTGACGTTGTGTCGATATTTTGTAGCCCGGATATGTAAAAATTTCATCATATGTCTAAACATTTTTTATTATATTTCGATTTTGTTCCTTGACTTTCATGTCTTGCTATATCCTGCCTTAGTTAGGATTATAAGTTGCGACCGACTGAATCGGTTAATAATTAGTTTGGCCTTAGCCTCATTGCAAATTCAGAACGGGTTAAACGAGCTTTATTTGCTCTGTTTTCGACCATTAAGCTATGCTTTTTGGTGCGCGAATTGGGATCATGCCTTAGCAAAAATTAGACCCCCTTTCAATCTGATTCGGCCTTGGCCTTGTTTCGGATAGTCGAAGTCTTGTCCTTGCAAACTTCGATCAGTTCTGAGTTTTTAATTTAATTTGGCCTTGGCCTTTCATAAACCGGGGTTGCCTAAATCGGTCTCAATTCCCTTCGTGTTTCTTAACTCACCAAGGCCTTGGCCCGATCAGTCGATTTCGGGGTTTGCCTTGTTAGGTCTTATCCCCCCTCGGATTCAATGTGCATCTTTTGCCAATGTCAATTATTGGTATATGCGAAGATAATTGAAAAAGACCTTGGGCTTAAGAATACAATGTAGGTGCCAAATGAATTTGTTAATATTCATGTGCTTGTACATCTTCATTTGACGGAGGGGGATCAGATCGATCTACTTGGGTACGGCTCTTCTGACCGTTTGACCCTTACATCAATTCCTAGCGATCTTTATGTAGCCCCCTTGAAATCGAAGTGAGTAGATGAAACATTATTAGAGTTAAACATAAGACTTGTGAGTTCCGATGAATGATTGATCTATGTTAGCACGACATACGGTTGCCTCATTAAAAACCTTACCGTAAAACCCAATTTGGGACAAAACCGGTTGAAGGAAAAAAGAGTGCAACGCGTGCTTTCAGTCCTAATACCTTGTGCTGACTTTCTTGATATCGACCTATCCTGCATGTGTCAGTGCCGATAAACAAAATAAAAAGAAAGTAAAAAGGCGAAGTAAGTTACCTCAACAATAGTATCGTTTCAAGTGGCCCACATTGCAATTATTCGGTAGCGACTTACCATCCATAGTCCCGAGCTTGTAAGATCCCTTCCCGGTGACCTTCAATACAACATAGGGACCTTCCCAGTTCGGTCCCAATTTTCCTTCGTTGGGGTCCCGGGTATTGGGCGTGATTCTCCTAAGTACCAAGTCCCCCGCACTGAAGTATCGGAGACGAGCTCTCCGACTATAGTACCTCTCGATTCTTTATTTCTGAGCTTCCATTCGGACTAGAGTGGCTTCTCTTCTTTCATCTAAGAATTCCAGACTAATATTCATAGTCTCCCGGTTGGATTCTTCGGTTGTGTGTTGAAACCTGATGCTTCGTTCGCCTACCTCGACCGTATCAATGCTTCAGTGCCATATACTAGGGAAAACGGGGTGGCTCCAGTACTAGTTCTTTCGGTTGTTCGGTATGCCCACAGGACTTCGAGTAACATTTCCCTCCATTTTCCTTTAGCATCGGCTAGCCTTTTCTTCAGGTTTTGGATTATGGTTTTGTTGGTCAATTCTGCTTGGCCATTGCTACTAGGGTGATATGGGGTTGACAATATCCTCTTGATTTTGTTGTCTTAGAAGAACTTGGTTATCTTGCTGCCGATGAATTGTTTTCCGTTGTCGCATACGATTTCTGAAGGCATCCCGAATCGGCAGACAATATGGTTCCATATGAAGTCGATTACCTCTTTTTCTCTGACCTTCTCGTAAGCCTGTCTTCCACCCACTTAGAAAAATAGTCAGTCATAAAAAAGATAAATTGAGCTTTACCTGGTGCTCGAGGGAGGGGACCTACAATGTCCATCCCCCACTTCATAAACGGCCATGGCGATATGACTGAATGTAATGTTTCTGCAGGTTGGTGGATGATCGGTGCATGACTTTGACACCCACTGCATCTGCGTACAAATTCTTTTGCATCCTTCTCTGTCGTTCCAGTAATAGCCGGCCCGAATTACCTTTTGAATTAATGAATCGAAGCCGGAGTGATTGCCACAAGCTCCTTCGTGTATTTCTTTCAAAATGTATTCAGTGTCTCCCGGTCCGAGACATATAGCTAGAGGTCCTTCGAAGGTCCTTCTATTCAGAGTTCCATCATCGGCCAGACAAAATCGGGCCGCCTTCGTGCGAAGCGCTCTCGATTCTTTGGGATCGGACGGCAATTTACCAGAGCTGAGATATTCTACATACTTATTCCTCCAATCCCAGGTCAAGCTCGTTGAGTTGACCTCGGCATGACCTTCCTCCACCATCGATCTTAACAACTGCACGACTTTTTCGGAGTCAATTTCTTCATCTTCGACCGATGAGCCTAAGTTGGCGAGGGCATCGGCTTCACTATTTTGTTCACAAGGTATATGCTGTAGGGTCCACTCCTTAAACTTGTGTAGTGTGACCTGAAATTTATCCACATACCTCTGCATACATCCTTCCCTGATTTCAAACGGTCCATTCACTTGGTTAACAACAAGGAGGGAGTCGCACTTGGCCTCGATTACTTTCGCTCCAAGGTTTTTGGCCAACTCTAGACCTGCGATCATAGCCTCATATTTGGCCTCATTGTTAGTCAGTTTTATAGTCCTAATAGATTCTCTAATCGTGTTCCCGGTTGGGGGCTTGAGTACAATGCCTAGCCCCGACCCCTTTGAATTTGAGGCACCGTCTGTGAACAGAGTCCACACTCCCGGAGGAGTCCCCGATTTAGCCATGAGTTCTTTCTCGACTTCGGGGATGAACGACGGTGTGAAGTCGGCGACAAAATCGGCCAACACCTGAGATTTTATCGAGGTTCGAAGTCGATACTCGATATCGTACCCACTGACCTCGATGGCCCACTTGGCCAATCGACCCGACAACTCGGGTTTATGCATAACATTTCTAAGGGGGTGACATTGAAAATATGGTTTCAATTTCCTACAGGCACCTAATAAAGCGAGTGCTAGTTTTTCTAAGTGTGGGTACCTGGTCTCGGCTTCTCCTAATGTCCTACTAACGTAGTAAATAGGAAATTGCGTACCTTGTTCTTCTCGGACCAGGACCCCGCTCACTGCTATCTCCGATACAGCGAGATAAAGGTATAACTGTTCACCTGATTTCGGTGTATGTAGTAAAGGCGGGCTAGAAAGATACCTTTTAAGTTCCTCCAATGCATGCTGGCACTCCGGTCCCCATGAGAATTCGTCCTTCTTTTTTAGTAAATTGAAGAATCGATGACTCCTGTCCGACAATCTCGATATAAATCGGCCCAAAGCTGCAATCCGGCCTGTCAATTTCTGTACGGCTTTGACGCTGTCGACGACCGTTATGTCCTTGATGGCCTTAATTTTGTCTGGGTTGATTTCTATTCCCCGGTTCGAGACCATAAACCCAAGGAACTTCCTAGAACCCACTCCGAACGCGCATTTCTCCGGATTCAATTTCATGTTGTATTTCTTTAAAACACCAAACGTTTCCTGCAAATGACTTAAATGGTCCTCTGCTCGCAGGGACTTAACCAACATGTCATCGATATAAACTTCCATCGTTTTACCTAGTTGTTTTTCAAACATTTTATTTACTAGGCGTTGATATGTCGCTCCTGCATTCTTAAGCCCGAAAGGCATCACATTATAGCAATAAGTGCCATACTTAGTGATGAAGGATGTTTTTTCTTGGTCATCCTTATCCATTTGTATCTGGTTGTACCCAGAATAGGCGTCGAGAAAACTAAGAGTCTCGTGGCCAGCAGTAGCATCGATCATGCGATCGATGTTGGGCAAAGGGAAGGAGTCTTTGGGGCATGCTTTATTTAGGTCTTTATAATCTATACACATCCTAAGTTTGTTTCCCTTTTTAGGGACTACAACTACATTAGCCAACCATTCTGGGTACTTGACCTCTCGAATGGACCCTATATTTAAGAGTTTAGTTACCTCGTCTTTGATGAAGGCCTGCTTAACTTCGGACTGAGGTCTCCTTTTTTATTTGATCGGCCGGAATTTCGGGTCGATACTCAGCTTGTGCGTTTCAATTTTCGGTGGTATGCCTGTCATGTATAAATGGGACCAAGCAAAGGAATTTTTATTAGCTGAAAGGAAAGTAAGTAATTTGGACCTGAGCTTGGAGTTTAAGCCCGAGCCCAGGTATACCTTTCGATCGGTCGCGTCGTCACGGATCGGGACTTTTTCGAGCTCCTCGACCGTCGATTTGGTTGCATCGGACTCATGTGGAGCAATAAAAGATCGAGGCACCCCGTAGCTATCTTCGTCGAGCAGATCTTGTTCACCCCCATTAGTTGAAGGCGGCTTCTCTGATTGCTATTTAGCCTTCTGTGGGGGAACGGTAGATTTCGGTGCCGCTTCCTCCACTGCGAACATTTTCCTTGCCGCATGTTGTTCCTCGTAGACGGTGATGACTCCCTCGGCCGATGGAAACTTCAACATTTGATGTAAGGTTGAGGGTACGGCCTTGATATCATGTATCCAAGGCCTCCCAAGCAAGGCGTTATATCTCATATCGCTTTCGATTACGCAAAATTTTGTTGCCCTGATGGTCTCAGCGATATTCACCATCAGCGTTATCTCACCCTTGGTTGTTTCTGAAGCCATGTTGAAACCGTTGAGGACTTGGGCCTCGATCGCTTAGAAATTCCCTAAGATGCCCGTTTTCGAGCAACCGGGCTACTTCTTCTCTAAGCTGCCGACAATCTTCCGTTCTGTGCCCGTGAGTGCCATGATACTTGCATATAAGGTTGGGGTCCCTCTTTGCAGGGTCCGTTTGTAACGGTCTTGGCCATTTGGTGTCTTTGATGCGACCGATTGCTGAAACAAGAGTCGCCGAATC
>MCJB01052537.1:0-23154 GCA_002018475.1 Nicotiana obtusifolia | reverse complement strand
ATTTGTTCCAGACTTCAGGTACTATTGCTGAGTCAGGTGCAGCAAGTACATCTCGAACCACGGTAAATGACAGTTAAGGTGAGTTATGGCTAACTTATTTTGAGAGTTGAGATATCCCTCAACATTCGAGGACGAATGTTCCTAAGGGGGGGAGGGTGTTATAACCTATATTTGTACGTGTTATATTACACCGTAAGATAGTCTACCTTGGTTCGAGAAGAGAATTACCTTTGAGACAATAAGAGTTTAGTCCTATTGGTCCTAAACGATCCAATGGTGTATAAGGGCGGTTAACAAGTATTAGAGGATAAACGAGTTAAGGATGTTGTAACTCGCGTTTTTGGGAAAATCGAGAGGTGTTTAACATTACCAAGATGTCATATTTTAATGTATTTGAATGATATGATATCCGTTTCATAAGTCTTGAAGTCAAACGAGTTATGAAACAAAAGTCGACAAAAGTTGTCGCAACTTAGGTTCACAATTTTACTTAAACGATAGGCAAAATGATTATGCGATTTTCTCCCAATTTACAAGGAATTACGGGGTGATCTACCTAAAAAATTAAAGGTCTATGAGTCTAGTTTCCAATTCTTCAAACCGTTTGTCAATACGATATTGGAGTATGGAGATAATTGCATTTCCGTAGAACTGCGCAGGCTGGTAGGTGACAAGTAGGTGCATCACCTACTTGCCAAAATTAAGGGCTAAAAGTTAAAAGCCCCAAGTCGGTTAAGAGAGGGCTTTTAAAAGCTTCTAATGCCTGATAATTCACTATCATTTCACAGCTTCAAAACCTAAAAGAACCCCTGCAACCCCTCCCCAAAATAATCCCACACAAACCCTAATCTATTTTTCCCTCTTTCAAGTTCTAGTTGAAGGTAAACCCTAGAGTTTGAGGAATCAAAGCAAGGGCTGAGTTATCTAACAAGAAAGGTGAGTTTACTGCTCTATTTAATACATGTTTTCTACTGTTAAGTCTTGGTAATTCGTTCTATGTGTGTAAGAACTCACGGGACGGTGATCGGAAGCCGTGAGTTCGAGTTATTCACTTGTAGCGGACTGTTTTATGGACTGTTTTGTGTTGCTGTAAAGCTGCGTGTTTCACTACTTATTTGTGGAGTTTTGGAGGAGAAAGGGTGTGGAGAAACACCATATATGCTTAGGGTTGTGGCCTGATAGTTGCTTGTAACATTTCCGGGTCGTTTGACACGACTATAATGGCCATCGTATGTATGAAGCGATTGGCTTGTGTGTGGACTGTTTTGGGAGGTTCAATATGATTCTTATTGATGTTGTTTGGTTGTTTGGTGGCTGTTTTGACTTGTGTGAAGTCATATATCTTGGGGAGGTGCTGTCCGTTTTATTGCAAAATAGATTACAGTCGATACATAGTAGTTGCGACGCCTGAACGATAACGCTAGTGTCCTTTCTCTTATTGTAGACTAAGAAGTCGCGAAAGTTTCATAGCTTGAGATTGCAAAGTATTGCAAGGTATGTGAGACTATCCTTTTCCTTCTTTTGCACGACTCTGACTGTACACAATGCAATGAACGAACCCCAAAGATACTCTACTCTTAGAAGGTAGCAGTACGTATATTGTTTCCCCTCTTATGGGAGGATTGATATGTTATTATTTCACCATGGTAGTATGACTCTTATAAGTCCATCATGCATTATCTATTTTACTCTACCGAGCCGCGCTATAGTCGGCCGGGTATGGCACCTATTGTGCAACTATACATATGTATATGTTTTACTCTACTTAGCCGCGCTATAGTCGACAGCTATGTTACTCTACCGAGACGCGCTATAGTCGGCCGGGTATGGCACCTATTGTGCAACCACTGATCAGTTGGGTATGATAATGAGGAGGCCCACAGAGGCATATGTATGAGATGATGATGAGGCCCACAGAGGCATATATATGTATATGACGATTTTCAAAAGGATATAAATATATGTATATGCATATGCATGTCAAGCATGACATGGTTAGTCGCCCTCAGAGGCATTCAGATGGTACAGGTTGTATGTCTCTTACCCTGATGCTTATTATTGTTCTTACATTATGTTTCCTGTCTTACATACTCAGTACATTATCCGTACTGACGTCCTTTATTTGTGGACGCTGCATGTCGTGCTGCAGGTCCGGACTAACAGATAGACGAGGCTCCCCCACTACAGTAGGTTGTCCAGTTCAGCGGATATTGGCGAGATCCATCCTTCGGACTTGCCACAGTCTTGGTATGCATTTTGTTGTAGGCATTATGGGCACGTCGGGGCCCTGTTCCGACGTAGGTTACATTATGTACGTTTTTTGTAAAAGCTCATAGACAAGTGTCAATTTATGCATAGACAAGTAAGGGGTTGGCTTATGTACAGTTGAATTGCCTTGTCGGCAAACTTATAGGTTTTATTTTATGGTTTTGAATTGTAGCCTTATGGGCCATATTATGTATATAAGTATGTTCGTATCATGGCATGACGTCTCGGTTCATTATAATTATTGTTCGAGATTATATGCATATGACAAGCCTTATAGATAATAAGGAAAGTTAGATGAAGGGTACGCCGGCGCCCGTTGAGTAGGGTCCGGTGCCGGTCGCGGCCCTCCGGCTTGGGTCGTGACACAAACGCACACGCAAGTATACGTGGTCGACAAGTAATATAGGATTGTAAGTCCAGATATCGTACCCACAGGGACTTGTGATTAACTATCAACTAAATTAAACCCAAACAATTAATCAATTCAAGCGAATCCTAAAGTATGAATAATTAACTCAAATTAATCTAGGTTAACAAACTAAGAGATTAAAGGAACAAGTTGGTGAAATTAGACACTAATTCAAAGAGAGACGATATTCTAGAGCTATGAGTTAGCTAAAAACCCCGTTGAGTTTTCCACTTAAATTGTCTAATTAATTTATCTAGTTTATTGATTGACGGGGTTAATATTACACGTACGCTTCTCCCGAAGTACTACTCGCTTATTCAAGCTAACCTAATGCCTATATTCCTATAGAATCAGGACTAACAAAAACACATTAATAATTCCCGTATAATAACCAAGAAAGGTGATTAGGTATATCCCTATCGTAATCGCAAATCCGTTCCTCGTAATTCAGGTACAAGATCTCGCTCTACTCAAGCTTCAAACTACAACGTTCAAGTTTTGGCTCCTCCTAGCGTGGTGTGTGTTCCGCCACAAACTACAACGTTCATGTAGCACCCCACAACTCTAGAACAAATAAACTATGAATTAAAGGAAGAGAAGAGAAGAAAAACTAGTTAAAAGCCTCCTCCAAGCGTGGTGTGTGTTCTGCCACGTGAATTCTCCTTCAATGTATGTTAGATATCCTCCAAATTAGGTTTAGACTTGCTTTTATACGAGTTGGGGGGGGGGAGAGTGTCTTGGGCCGAAATAACCCTATCCCGGGTAAAGTAGGAGATGTTTCAATAACATTTATAACTTTTAAATTCGGGGATCCTCTGCAACCACCTTTACACTACGCGGCCCTGTAGCCTTACCCAAATGTATGCGGGTGGAGGTGCAATCACGATACCATAACTCTACACAAAGCGGCCCCCCTGCCTCACTCCAATGTATGCGGGAGGAGGTGTATTCACAATACCCCAACTCTACACAACGCAGCCCCGCTACCTCACCCCAATGTATGCGGGTGGAGGTGTATTCACAATACCACAACTCTACACAAAGCAGCCCCGCCGCCTCACCCCAATTTGTATGGGTGGAGGTGTATTCACAATACCACAACTCTCACAAAGCGGAGGGTTCTAACACGTTATGCCAATCGGTGGAGGTACAATCACATTGATTTCATATAAGATTTTCTTCCCAAAAAGGGGTATAAAATAATTCAGTCAAAAATAGAGAATCATTAACACATGAGGGTTCTAACACATTATGCCAATCGGGAATATCCCACATCAAAACGTTCCGTGTTCGAACTTCACATGATGGAGTTTTGCAAGAATACGAGAATTCCAATACCAGAAAGGAGTTTAGCCTCATACCTCGAAAGAGCTTTTCGTAGTGCAAAAATAATATCCCAACACTCCTAACGATGCCAATCTATAGAGGAGGAGAGAATTACATGCACGATTAGAGAAACTCGCATGGCAAGGGCTGTTACAACTATGATTCGACCTTTCCCTCAACTAATTCAACACCAAAACCACCCAAGATTGTTCAATAACTCCCCCACAGTCTCTATTAGCTCATGCATGTGATAAAATCTACCCTCATCACCCATAATCAACCCTAAACCAGAAATTGAAGAATTGGGGGAAGAAATTCTTACATCTTTGAAGCCCTAGCAAGTTCCTTTTGATGAAATTCCAAGATTTGATCAAGGTAGAGTAGTGAAGTCCTTAACTCTCCCTTTCCTCTTTCTAGAATAGCTCTCTCCTCTCTCTTAAATATCAGGTAATCCCCCCTTAGGCTAGATAAATGAAATGGGGGTCGGGTTATAAAATTTAGAAAAAAGAAGCCCTAACGCAGATCTGCGGTCGCATATGCGACCGTATAACACTTCTAAGGTCCGCAAAATGGACCGCATAGTGGCCTTCCAGAACTGGGTATTTATGCTTCACTCTGCGACAGGTATGCGGTCCGCAGACCAATTATGCGGTCGCATAATGGACCGTAAAACCTGCTTCCGAAATTTCTCATGTTGGTTCTGTGATGGGACCTGCGTCCCGCAAAATGGATCTGCGGCCACATAATGGGCCGCATAATTTTAGCTCATGTTTCTGCTTCACTCTACGACCGATCTGCAGCCCGTAGAGTGATTCTGCGGTCGCATAGTGGACCGCAAAAATGCCATTGTTTGCAACATGATTCCTTCAACTCCCCGACGTACTTAACAACCCAAATAGTCCGTACCATGGCGAGCTTGCGAGCCGCGAATAATTTCTACAATCCTCTGCACATTAGCATACCTCGGCACCACAAAACCTCGGGTTCTAGGTGAAATTTCATGGGGCCTTACAGTTATATTCTGCGTAACCTCTCTCAGGTTATATCTTTTATCTTAACTTACCTCTCACACTGGCTCCTTATGTATTAAATGTCCATTTGCACTTATATATCAATAACGTCCTGGCAGGGAACCCTTACTATTTATTCTTGCATAACATCTGGGAGTCGTATCATATCTATAGGATCTGAATAAATGAAATCTCATTCCTTTCACCCTTTTACCGCACTCTTCCTTTTGCAATACCTAATCACTTAACTTTGACTTAATACGATATCACACTATCTTCCCTCCTTGAAGGGAGTACTAACATTTAATGTTTTGAAGTTTTATCTGTAGATGTTTTACTCTTCATATTTGGCATCTTTTCATATCTTCAATGTCCTTACTCGCCTTGCAGTAACCCTTATGTACTAGGGATAACTTAATTTCTTACGCACGAGGGTGACACCTAGTGTAACTGACACACTTAATCCCTTAAGCTTAACTCTGATCACAACGCTTGCTAAAGGGTAGCGTCTTTGTAAAAGACCTTTGAAGGTTATTCTTTTGTTGTCCATTCTATTATTGCCGAAATGCGGTCTCTGAAATTCTCACGATGTCGACTATTATCAAATCGTCCGCTCCCTAATTCATGTGCTTTTTTATGTTATTTACTAGCCCATACTGATTTCTATTACTCTGAGGGGTCTAACTTAGCCTTTTGGTAATCACGTTGGAATCACCATCTCATTTCTAAAAATAAGGATATGACTTAATGGCTTATACTTTTTTATATTTTCATGACATGTCTCCTCTTGTCTTTTCCTTTGCTTGACAATGGACAGTTATCCTGTCATATTTTGATTACTGTTATCACCCATTTATCATATCTTACTCATAATGTTTCATTTACTTTTTTCTTATTCTTTTTCTAATGTTTCTGTCTGTCACCTTATTCTCAAAACTTCAACAAAATATTTTTTTGCTTTTAGCTCCCCTTGCTCCATCTCGCTGGCTCTTCAGGTTGCCTCGCATTCCCTCTTTACTAGGGACGGAAGTCATAATAATGCAAATATTCATCCTTTCGAGGATTCTAGTCCCTATCTTCGGAATTTTGTGAACATTCTAGTTTTCATATATGATTGTACTATTCTAAAGTGTACCACTTGGGTGTCTCACATGGAGAACTATTATCAAGTTTGCAATATCCTTTGGAAATGTCAGCTAATGCTAACAATCCATCTACAATTTTGGGTTACTATTACCCCAGTTAGATCTTGATATCCCATCCTTCTCTCAAACTCTATCTGTTCACTTCCATAGGGCGTAGCTGAGATGGGTGTGGCCAATTTTACTACCTCTGTTACCGTTAAAGGTAACTCAAAATGCTCATATTTCTCTGCCTGAATTATAAATACTAATAATCTTCAATAACTGGGTACCTCATACCCTTTTTCACCTTGCTTCGGTTACCTATTGAAAGTTATACTCTTACCTCCTGATACTCCCATGGCCTGCTATTCGCGGGGTGTGTTAGATATTCCCATCTTAGGGTTTTAAGCAGGAAATTTGCACATCTAGTATGCACGATCTAATATGGTCTCTCGACTAGTGCCTTACCTGCTACTGTATTAGCCCTCCGGCTAGCTATACTCTTTTTAAATGCAAGCATCTCTGTATCATTAGCAAACATAAGTCCTTACTCAAACTCTTATGAATCCGCTCTATAGCACGATTTGGAGTTGAAAGAAGGGTAACAAACTCCTAAATGCCTTGTAGCTTCCTGTTTATATAATGTGATGCACAACACATCTATAAACAAGACTCTATTAGACACGACTTGTACACTCCCTAGGACATACCTGCTCTGATACCTAGGGGGATTGTCACTTCCCAAATCTGGGAAGATGAGACCGGCACCCATTGCCTTACATGAATGAGCATACCAACCTAAGACTGAGGGGATTTGAACATACAATGTGGTACTATGCCGGCAAGGCCACAATGCAGAACAATTTGTGAAACAGAATATAAAACTGAGTGAAGATTAGCTCCAATTGAACATTTGTATAAAGCTGGGCTGGCAAGGCTGTCATAACTACAACAACTGACAAACCAAAAGAATATACAGACATGCCTAGAAGTCCAACATACTGCACTGACTGACAGGATATGTCTACAAGCCTCTACTGATGGCTATACTGTGGTTGGAATAGGGCCCTGGCCTACCCATATAATCTATCTATACACACACACACATACACAAAAAAATAATATATATATATATATATATATATACACACACTTAAAACTCTAGACCCAACAACTCCGAATGACATGGAGCTTACCAATCAAGCTGAACTCGGATAGTACCTATTAAGGAGGTCTACCCGTCTGTCTATCCGATCCTACAGGAATGAAATGCATCATCCCTAGCAAAAGGGACATCAATACGAAATAATGTACCGAGTATAGAATAACTGAAAGCTGAAACTAAACTAATATTATAATACCTGAAAGTAACTAGTAGTCACAGATGATCTGAAGAAATGCTTACATGTTGATACTGACTCAACACTCTCAATATAGTAAGTATAATAGTTGTGTGGCCCTATAAGGCTCGGTATGTGTACCTGCTCGGCCGTAATAGGCTCGCTCGTAGGCGCTCGGCAATACTAGACTTGATACGCGTAACTGCTCGGTCGAAGTAGGCTCGCTCATAGGCGCTCGGCCGTACAAGGCTCGATATCTAAATCGTTACTCGACCATTTTAGGCTTGCTCATAGGCGCTCGACCATAATAGGCTAGGTGTATATATTACCATCTGCTCAGAGGGTACCCAATAGGGCCTTGCCTACCGATTATTGCTCGGTGGTGGTGAAAATACTTTAAAACTGTATATATATATATATATATATATATATAGAGAGAGAGAGAGAGAGAGAGAGAGAGAGAGCCTCTCCTATGTTGAACGTTAGAAGACAATACTTAACTGAATATGAAGTCCTGATAAGGAAGAATACTGTAACTTATGAGACTAGGATAATGTACATAGGTTTAGGAATACAAATTTCTCCTTATATCTCATTATCAAATGCGTTTAATAACGTCAACAAAGTATTGGCAAGATATTTACCTTGAACGAGCCAAGTCAATACTCAAAAAATGCCTTCCCATGCGAATCAACCTCTAAATGGGCTCGAATTTAGTGAAATAACACACCATGGTGTCAAATAATTCTAAGGAGAACAATAACGTATGTATTTAATAAAAAATACAATGTCAACCAAAAAGTCAACTCGGGCTTGCCTCTCGGAACCTGACCAAACTCACTAATCCCGCCTATCTAGTCGAATACAAGTTCTTCCAAATCCGATCTTAAATCGAGGTTCAAATCCAAAATATTCCCTCTCCATAAGCTAGCACAAAACCCCAAATATTTCTCCTTCAAATCCATGTTCCATGTGCACAAAGCAATGGGAAATCAAGATCTAACATCAAAAGCAAGTAGAAATTACTTACCCTCAAAAATATGGTAAAAGCCTAGAAAAAATTGCCTTTACCCGAGCTCTAAATCTCCAAATAATGATAAACGAGCTAACCCTTCAAAATGTAAAACTTCAAGAGATCTTCGCATATGCGGATAAAATCCATGCACCTACCAGCTCGCAGGTGTAGTCAAAATCTGTGCATATGGACCATTCACGTAAACATCCACCCAATTGCTCCTGTGCAACATTATCCATTTTTATGGGATTTCCCTTGCACAAGGCCTCGTAGGTTGCATATGTGCACAATCACTTCCGCGCATTTCCTTTGCACATGCAGACTCCCGGGTCCTAGCTAGACTCCGGATCCGTAGCCTCGCTTCTACTTCTGCAAGCTTGAACCTACACCACAACTTCTACAGGTGCGATAGATCAGTACCAAATTTGCCAACCAATATCAAATTGATCCGAAACCCATTTGAAACACAACCGAGCCCCACATGACCCCATCTAATCATACTAACAAGTCCAAATATCTCACCCAAACCTATCCAAAGTCTCAAAGCACCATAATTAATATTAAAACTAAGAATCTTTGATCAAGACCAATCTCTTATGTTCATAAACTTCCAACTTCAAACCAAGTGTTCGATTCAAGACTAACCAATCCGGATCACAACCAAACTTTGTAAACAGTCTAAAATGACATAATGAAACTATTCCGAATTCTTAAACTACGATCCGAACCCGATATCATCAAAGTCAACTCCCGATCATACTTATGAACTTTCCAAACCTTCAAATTGCCAACCTTCAAGCAAAAAATGGCTAAAACATCATAGGAACCTCCAAATTTTAATCCAGACATACGCCTAAGTCCAAAATCACCATAGGAATATATTGGGATCATGAAATCACCAATGCACGGTTGTTTATAGCAGACTCAAACCTTGGTCAACTTTTACAACTCAAGCTTCCAAAAATAAAACTAAGTGTTCCAATCACTCTCAAACCTTTCCGAAGCCAACCCCAACCATTCCCGCAAGTCACAAACATAAAAACAACATACGGGGGACACCAATAGGGGAATGAAGCTAAAATATACAAAACTACCGGTCGGGTCATTACAATATCGACTCTATATGTCAATATTGGTAACTTGGCTTGTTATTTGTGCATATTTTCTCTATATGCAATTGTTGATGACTTAATGATGTTAGGTGCATATCTTCCCTATATGATGAGTTTTTAAACTGCTATAAAACTTGTACGTATCTTCTCTATATGCAATTGTTGATGAGTTATTTGATATCAAGTGTGTATTTTGTCTATATGTTAAATAGTTAGTTCAGTTTTAATGCTGTGCATATCTTCTCTATTTACATTGATGGCCTTATCTGTACTTCTTATTTAGATTTTGATATTGTTTTTATGTACATGTATATGTTATTGAGCTACACAGGTTAAGTAAAGTGAGTATCTTATCACCAAAAACCTCATCACTACTTAACCGAGGTTAGTCTTGATATTTACTGAGTACATGGGGTCGATTTTAGTCATACTACACTTTTGCACCTTTTATGCAGATCTTGAATCTGAGCTGCTATGGATGACAAAGATCGACATTTAATTTATACTAGCGATCTAGATTCAAGCTACCACTTGTTCATGGTAGTTTAGGACTTATAATTTTGCTTATGTAAACTTTAGATAGATGTTGTATTTATTCTTCCTACTAAAGTTATATTCTAAATCTTAGTAGCTCATGACTTGTACTACCAATGCTTGAGATTTTTGATTGGATTTCAGTCATCTTATTTATTGTTTATTTATGGTCTTTCATTCGAGCTGTGATAATTTTTATTTGGCTTACTTAGCATGTTGGGGTTTGGTGTAAGCACGAATAGATTTGGATCGTGACATGTTGGTATCAGAGCTCTAGGTTCATTAGTTCCATGAGTCATGAGCAAGAGTCTAGTAGAGTCTTGTGGATAAGTATGATAACGTTTATACCTATCTTTGAGAGGTTATAGGACATTTAGGAAAAACTTCTCTTTCTTTCTCATCCTTATCGTGTGACTTTGTTTCATCTCGAAGCCTAGATCTTCAATTTCTTTCTCTTTGCTTTGTATGTGATATGGAGTACTTGGTAATAGATGTGCATCGACGGCTTGTGATGTCGTAGATGAGGTGCGAGATATTTTTCTCTGTTGTAAAGGCAGCCGATTTGGAGGACTTGTGGCCAAGTCTCCATCGCAGTATTGACTAGGCGAATTCAGTTGCGTGGGCATGTGATTTTGGGCTCTTATGTCAGGTCGTGTTCCTAGGAGTTTAATTCATGGCTCGGTGAATGGCAATATAGCTATGTGATGAGTACTATGTGACTGTGGACTAAACTTAGATGGTTTGGATATGACGAGAAGGATTTTGTTGGGATGCGATGGGCTGTGGATGCTTGATTATTGTCTCGGTGTGTTTTATAGTCTTAAGAGGTGGATGTGTTGGTGGATCTTTTAGTTTTTCATTTGTGGAATGAAGTGGATTCTTATATCTTGATAACAAGTGTAGACTTGAGAAGATAAATTGATTGCATATTGGTTGTGACCTTGGTTAGATCACAGAAAGATGTCGATTTGAGGCTAAGATGGTATGTTATCTCTTATGAAAGGGTTTGAGGTTGTATAGTTCTTATGAGGCTCATATAAAGTGTTTTTCTTTTATCCAGTGGAATTTATGTACTACAATATGAGTTCAGATTCCTTGGAGGGTGTTTGACTATCCAGTGGAATTTGTATGCACTCAACAAATGATTTGGAGGGTGTTTTGAGTATTACCACATGAGCTTGTAAGGAATTAAGCTGAATAACAATGCGATACCATGGTAGTTAGGAAGGAAGAGTATTGTGGGTTATTAGATGATGCGTTTTGTGGCTTTGAGGTAGGTGGGGGAGTCTACAATCGATGATTGGGTCATTTGGGCATGTGTTGTTGTAATTTTTGGACTAAGGCACACTTATGGATCAGTTATGACTTGAAGAGGATGACTTCGAGGATGATTTTGAGCAAGGGAGTTGCTGGATACAGATGTAATATGCTTTATTGGTATATGAAGGCTGTTAAATGACTCAAGTTTGATATTCGTTATGGAGATGTTGCGCAAGGAGAATTGAATTTTCTTGAGGATGAGGTTGTATCTTAAAGTGCCTGAAAGCTTTATAGCAGCTCTCAGAGATGGTAGAAACCAAAACTGGAAAAAAATCTCTTATAGGGATAGTACATACCAGTTTGGCCTATGGCCCTATTTATTTTAATGTTTATCCTAATTTGCTAATTTCTTTGAGTGATGAAAACTTTTTAAATGCATTAAGATTGCTGCAGAAAGGTCTTATAAGACTTCAAAATCTAAATGGTCTTGCATTGCTTTTTATGTTAATAAATATGCTGAACAGGAATGAGGAGTTCCAAGGTTAGTTATTAATTATAAGCCCCTTAATAAGGCTTTAAAACAGATTACATATCTAATCCCTAATAAAAAGGATTTATTGGGTAGATTGTATGATGCAATAATATTTTAAAATTTTGATTTAAAATCTTGTTATTGGCAAATTCAGATATCTGAGTGAAATAGCTATAAAACTACTTTTACTGTTCCAATGGGTCAATATGAATGGAATTTCGGTTTGAAAAATTTCCCTTCTGAATTTCAAAAAATAATGAACTATATATTCATGCCTTATACAAATTTTATCATAACATTTATTTTGATGATATTTTAGTATTTTCAGAAAATATTCAAAATCATTTTAAACATCTGGATCATTTTAGGAAAATAATAATTCAAAATGGTTTAGTCATTTCTAAACCAAAGATGGCCTTTTTTAAGACTAATATAAGATTTTTAGGTCATAATACTAAAAAAGAAATTTTTTTTTCCTATCCAGCGGAAGTCCTCATAAGGAGCCATCTGGATACTCGACAAAAAGTTGTTGATGTAGGCGAACTCTGCTAACGGAAGAAACTGATCCCTGGAATCTCTGAAATCTATAACACATGCACGTTACATATCCTCCAAGATCTGAATAGTGCGCTCGGACTGCCCGTCCTTCTGAGTATGGAATACTCTACTCAACTTAACCCGTGTGCACAACTCTTGCTGCACTGCCTCTAAAACTTCAATGTGAACTGCGTGCCTAAGTTAGAAATGATGGGAATGGGCATGCCATAGAAGCAGATAATCTCCTGAATGTAAATCTGAGCTAACTGCTCTGAAAATTCCCCTCCCCAAGAATTGTGCGTACTTAGCCAATCGGTCCACAATAATCTAAATTGCATCATATTTGCTCAAGGTCCGTGGCAAGCCTACCAGAAAATCCATAGTGATGCACTCCTACTTCCACTTCGGTTTCTCCAATCTATGAGTCGACCCTCCTGATTTATTATCCTCATACTTCACATATTGACAATTCAAACATCGAGAGACATAAACAACAATATCTTTCTTTATTCTCCGCCACCAGTAGTGTTGTTTCAAGTCACTGTACATCTTCGTGACACCTGGGTGAATGGAATAGTGCGAGTTGTGAGCCTCCTCAATGATCAAATCTCTCAACCCATCAACATTTGGAACACAGATATGGCCTTTAAGGCACATAACACCATCATCACCAATAAGAACCTCTTTAGCACCACCCCACTGAACCGTGTCCTTCAACACCAACAATTGAGGATCATCAAACCGGTGAGCCTTGATATGCTCCAACAATGATTACTGAGCCACAGCTCAAGCAAGAACCCAGCTAGGCTCCGAAACATCCAATCTCACAAACTAATTAGCCAATGTCTAGACATCCATGGCTAGTTGCCTCTCAGCTATAGGTAAATATGCCAAACTACGCATACTCTCAGCCTTCCTACTCAAACCATCGATAATCACGTTTGCCTTCCCCGGATAATATAACATGGTGATATCATAGTCTTTCAGCAACTCTAACCATCTCCGCTGCTGCAAATTAAGAACCTTCTGCTTGAACATGTGCTGAAGACTCCGATGGCCGACATAGACCTCATATGGAATACCGTGCAGATAATGCCTCCAAATCTTCAGTGCGTGAATAATGGCAGCCATTTCTAAGTCATGCACATGGTAATTCTTCTCGTGAACCTTGAAATACCAAGAAGCATAGGCAATCAACCTACCTCCCTACATCAACACCACGCCAAACCCAATACACGATGCATCACAATACACGGTGTAAGATCCCGAATCTGTCGACAATAACAACACTGAGGATACAGCCAATGCAGTCTTGAGATTTTGAAAGCTCGCTTCACACTCCTCAACCATCTGAAACGATCACCCTTCTCGGTCAATCTAGTCAAAGGTGCAACAATTGACGATAATCTCTCCACAAAACGACGATAATAACCTGCTAAACCCAAGAAACTCCGAATCTCTGTAGCTGAAGACGATCTAGGTCAACTCTAAGCTATCTCAGTCTTCTTCAGATCTACCTTGATTCCCTCACTAGACACCATGTGGCCCAAGAAAACCACTGAATGTTGCTCATGATCCTCCTAGCTTCGTGACTACACCAATATATCATCAATTAATACTATGATGAAAAATTTCAAGATATGGCTGGAACACATTGTTCATCAAGTGCATAAAGGCTGTTAGGCATTGCCCAGCCCAAAAGAAATCACCAGAAACTCGTAGTGACCATAGAGGGTCCTGAAAGCCGTCTTGGAAATGCCTGAATCCCAAATCTTCAACTGATGATAGCCAAACCTCAAATCAATTTTCGAGAACACTTTGACACCCTGAAGCTGATCAAATAAGTCGCCAATGCGCGGTAGTAAGTACCGTTACTTTATAGTAACCTTGTTCAAATGCCTGTAATCAATACACATCTTTATAGTGTATTGGTAGAACTGGTGCACCCCAAGGCGACACACTAGGCGTGATGAAACCCTTATCTAGTAATTCCTGCAATTGTTCCTTCAACTCGTTTAACTCATTAAGTGCCATGCAATATGGTGAATTAGTGATGGGCTGAGTGCTTGGTACCAAGTCAATAAGACTGAATCACACTCCGAGATGATAATCAAGCATCCCACATCTCGTGGCATCACATCAAAACCCTTCTCATTATAGCATTCCAATATGCCCTGTAGCCTTTCGAAGATAAGTATGGACGTCATCATACTAATCCGCAAGACTTTACTATAAACTTGCTCATTACTTGTAGAACCTATGACCCTATATCTCTAATATCAACTTGCCACAACCTATAAATCCTACCAACTCGTGATGGCATTTACCCAACCAGCTAGATAAGCCAACTAATTTAAATCACTATACAAATCGAAGATCAATAATAAATAAATAAGAGTATGACATTTAACACAACAAATCCCCAAAGCTAGTAGTATAAGTCATGAGCAGCTAAGATTTGAACAACAACAGATGCAAGAAGGAATATGTCATCTGTTTGAAAGTTACATAAATATAAATACATGTCCTATACTACAATGAACAAGATGATATTAGATGGATAGAACTCCAATGTCTTCAATGGTCACCCTTGAACTCCGTAATTACTTAGGTCTAAAATTATCTGCACTTTAGGTGGTCATGGTACTTATGGGTCTCACTCAAGGCAGTCATCGTATAAAATGTCTCAGTGGATGGTCCTATTAGTGCACCCCCAATCTAAAGGTCCTTTGGTAGTTATTCAAGTCATCTTGGGGCAGCTTCAGTTTCAGCAGCCACGTCAGTCGAGGGGTTGCTTTGAGTGCGGAAATGCGTGTCACATTAGGAAATATAGTCCAGGGTTAAGGAGTGGTATGCCACAACAGGGTACTCATTCCATAATTCCAGCACTAGTTGCCACACTGCCTGCCCAGATAGCTATTGGTGGGGGTTAGCCAGCTAGAGGTGGAGGTCAACCAGTAAGGGGTCCTCCTAGAAGAGGAGGACATGGTTGAGGTTAGGCTCGTTGTTATACATTTCCTAGTAGGCCTTAGGCAGAGTCGTATGATGTAGTTATTGTAGGTATTATCTCAATCTGTCATAGATATACTTCGGTATTGTTTGATCTGGGTTCTACTTATTCGTATGCATCCTCATATTTTATGTTACGCTTGAGCATGCCTCGCAATTCTCTTGACACTACTATTTTTGTGTCCTCACCAGTGGAGGATTTTATTGTAGTTGCTTGGGGTGTACGAATCTTGTATGGTTACCATTAATGGTTTTGATACCATGATTGATCTCTAGTTGTTGTATATGGTAGATTTTGAGGAGATTCTTGGCATAGAGTGGTTGTCCCCTTATCATGCTCTCTTGGATTATCATGCCAAGACTATGACTTTAGTTATACCAGGGTTGCCTAGGCAAGAGGGGAGAGAGACCCTTGGCCATTCCACAAGTAGAGTGATTTCATTTTTGAAGTCTCAGTACATGGTTGCGAAGGGGTGTGTAGCATATGTGGATTACATTCGAGATTCTAATATGGTGGTTCCTTCTATGGATTTGATGTCGGTTGTGAGGGAGTTCTTAGAGATATTTCCTATAGATCTATCGAGTATGCCACCCGTAAATATATTTATTTCTTTATTGACTAGGTTCCAGCCACTTATCCCAGTTCTATTCCACCATACCGTATAGCTCCGGCTGAGTTGAAAGAGTTAAAGGAACAATTATAGGATTTGCTTGATAAGGGGTTTATTAGATCGAGTGTCTCTCCTTGGGGTACGTCGGTTCAATGAGGAAGTCCATTGATTATGGACAGCTAAACAAGGTTACTATCAAGAATAAGTATCCATTGCCCCATATTAATGATTCGCTTGATCAGCTTTAGGGTGCCAAGGTATTCTCGAAGATTGATTTGACATCAGGATATCATCAGGTGAATATTAAGGCATTGGATGTCCTATAGATCGCTTTTAGGACCCATTATGGTCATTGTTAGTTTTTGGTAATGTCATTTGGTTGACTAATGCTCTAGTGCCTTTGATGGATTTGATGAACTAAGTGTTCAAGCCTTATTTCGATTCATTCATGATTATTTTCATTGACAACATCTTATTTTACTCTTGTAATAGGGAGGACCATGAGCATCACATAAGAGTAGTATTTTAGACTTTGAAGGATCGGAAGCTTTGTGCTAATTTTTCAAAATGTGAGTTCAGGTTGGATTTTGTTGCATTATTAGGTCATGCCGTGTCTAGTAGCCTGGACCTGCTTCAGCTACGGGGATTCAGAGTTTCTTGGGTTTAGCAGGCTACTATCATCACTTCGTGCTGGGATTTTCATCTATTATAGCTCCATTGACTAAGTTGACTTAGAAGGGTGTTCCTTTTATATGGTCTAACGAGTGTGAGGAGAGTTATCAGAAGTGTATTGACTTGACCGGTCACTTTGTGTACTTGAGCCTCATTCCCTTATTTGATGCTTCGAGTATGCTTCTCAGTTGTTTTGTGACTTGTTGGGTTAGTTGGTTTGGTTTCGGGGAAGTTTTTGAGTGAATTGGAACACCTAGTTCCTAGGTTGGAAGCTTAAGTTATAAGAGTTGACCGAGTTTTAACTTTTGGGTAAACGACCTCAGAATTGTATTATGATGGTTCCAATAGGTTCTTACGGTGATTTTGGACTGAGGCGTATGTATGAATTTGGATTTTAAGGTTCCAAGGTTGTTTTGGTTCTATTTGGCGAATGTTAGAAATTTGAAGGTTTGGAAGGTTCATAGGTTTGACTGGGAGTTGACTTTGGTGTTACCAGATTTGGATTGTGGTTCTAGGAATTGGAATACGTTCGTTATGTGACTTGGGACGGGTGCAAAATTTGAGGTCCTCGAGTTGGTTTGATGTGGTTCGGCATGAGTTTTGGAAGTTGGAAGTTTGATTTTCATTAGACTTGAATTGAGGTGCGATTTGTAGTTTTGATGTTATTTTGTGGATTTGAGACCTCGAGTAGTTTCCTGTTATGTTTTGGGCTTGGTTGGTATGATTGGACGGGGTACCGAGGGCCTTAGGTGTGTTTCGAGGTAGTTTCAGAATATTTCCATGAGTTTTGGACATCAGATTTATTGCCGGTGTCTGATATCCTTCACGTTCGCGGGGAAGCATCACGTTGATGGTGAAGTAAATCAGGAGCTGGGAGTTTTCCTCTTCACATCCACAGAAGGCTGCCGCATTCTCGAAGAAGGGTGTGGTGCTGGCAGTAGGCCTTCGCATTTGTGAGGCTTATGTGAGCGTTCGCAAAGGGAAGGGAGCCTAAGCCTTCGCATTTATGAAGGGTGTTATGTATGACAATGATTTTTATACATGAAAGCAAACTAAATCATTGATACAAAAGTTTCGCTACAAAAGGGGCTGGCTTCAACAACCCAAAAGGGACGGCTTGCCAAGCTACACAAACAGTTAATTTGTTTATAGTCGCAAAAGTTTTCCTACAAAAGGGGCTGGCTTCAACAACCCATAAGGGACGACTTGCCAAGCTACACAACTCGAAAAACTTTTGTACTATAACCAACATTAGCAGCTTATAACTCAGAAAACTTTCATACTACAATAAGCTAACTTTCAAAGAGTATCCTTACTTTATTTTCATACATGGACCGGCCTTTCCATCCATTCGAAAGAAAGAACAAGAGGGAAATTTAGAAAGCACTCATATGTAATATATCACAAGAGATTTACAAAGGTTACAAGATGATTACAAGATGGTCCTACAACTACTACAAGGCCTCCTTTATATAGGACTAGGAGATTATTACAAGACAAACTTTTCTAGATAAAATAAACCTATCTTACATGGCAATCTTATCTACAAGCGGGTCCCTCTAGGCATGTGAAGGACTATAGGCAAAACAACTAAAAACACCTGAAAACATGTGAACGGGGTGAAATATACATGGTGTAGCATGTGAAAGTATGAGGGAGCATGTGACGCCATGTGAAAGTATTGTGTTGCATGTGACGAAGCATGTGGGGGCATGTGGAAGCATGTGAAAACAAGTTGAAGTGGGGCCCGGATAGTATAGAAAGATGTGAAAATTTGTCTTGGCATGGGTAGGATATCTTTTGAGGGTTTTTTGATAGGTAATGTAGGATTTTGGTGGGATTACCAGGGATTAAGATAATTATCCTTCATCGATCCTAGGATTGTCTTCTAGGCATCTTTTCGAAGACCTTGTGAAGTAATGCCTGGAACTTGACGGTTCTTCCCTGCTGTGTTCGTTCCCCTTTGGATTGAGAGATGTAATCCGCAACTTTAATTTGGAAATGTCATGAGTGATCTTTTCTCGGATGACTTCATATGGTGTTTGATATTCTTTTGCTGCTTCCCGGACTCCTCACGATGAGTGTTGGTATAATTCTAGCTTGCCCAATCTTTTGGCCATATCTCTTTTGGGATGCACCTATTTTGCTGAAAAAGGATTCTTTGTGCCTCACTATATTCTTCCTCCATTAATAAAATGGACATGGGAAATTTCTACCAGAATGATGTCTCTGCTTGCACCTGGACTTTTCCATTAATGATCTTTGCTGGCCTATGAAACATGAATATCTTTTCTGCGTAGGAATCACTGAAATATTTATTCCAATATCATCTAGGCTTGAACCATAGTAAAAATACTCTAAGGGCTGGTGCAATGTTATCAAAATCCTTGAAGACGTTGCATTTGAATTCCATGAAAATATAATACTGATGGCATAGGTACCAGAAAAACCATAGTAGTTCTTGTGGAAAATCTTTGGCTTGAGCTATGAATATATGGCAGAACGGATATTCTGGATTGACACCATAAGGCTGGAGAATGGATCCTCCATATTGCCGGAAAACTTGGAGCTCATAATAAGTTCTTCTTTCCATAATAATTGACTGATCAAAGGGATCCATGAGGTTGAACAATTCCGGTGGATGATCTGTTGGCTTTAATGAACTCGTTCCTGGTATATTTGAAAGCATAAAGATGTGGCTAATTGGCTTTTGTTTTGCTGGGGAAAATCTTTTTGAGAATTCTTCCGGTCGCGACAGAAAATCTGCGAGAATATAATCCTTTGCTTTCAGGTGCTTGACTTGAAACTTGTATGGAGAGAACCATTGAGCCCATCTGAGAATCTGAGGATTGGGGATAATTTTTGAATTTATCTGGATCATCTTTGGGAAAGCCTTCATAACTATTTCTATTAGAAATTCTGTATGGATAAGGAAGAAATTGAATTTCTTGATTCCATTCTATACTGCAAGAATTTCCTTGAAAGTGGGGTGATAATGTTGCTCGGCATCTTTAAACTTTTCACCGGCGTATCCGCATATTTTTCTCTAGACATCTTTTTCTTCAAATAGAACAGCACTCCAATATTCATGGCTGGTATCAGTTTGTAGTATCTTCTTTCCATCTGAAGGGATGTAGAGAGACTTGACATTTTTACACATCTCCTTTAATTTTCTGACTGTTTCATCCTGTTTCTCTCCCCATGATGGAGTATTTTTCTTGAGCATTTTTGTGAGTGGTGAAATGTATGTAGAGATATTTGGGATAAAATCTCTTACATAATATATTACACCCAAGAACTGTTGGATCTGCTTTGTTGTGAGGTTGGTATCCGAAAATTTAAGTAATTCCTGACATATATGTGGTCCTCGACTGTATTCGCCTTGGGTAAAATGCATTCCGAGAAAATCAATCTCCTTTTGAGCAAGATCCATCTTTTTTGCTAGAGCATAATTCGTACTGTGTTACTAATGCCTCAAATTGACGAAGCAAGTTGACATGATCTTCCAATGTATCACTAAATAACAGGATGTCATCAATGTAAACTAAGGAGGTATGGAGGATGGGTTGGAAGATTTTTATCATGGCTTTTTGGAAAAGGAGGGTGCAGTTTTCAACCCGAAGGGCATGATTTTCCACTGGAAGTGATGATTTCGGATGCAAAATCCCGTTTTTGGTCGTTCTTCAGGGTGGATTCCCAATTGCCAAAATCCAGATTTTAAATCAAACTTGGAAAAATATTTGGCCTTGGCTAAGAGGGAGAAAATAGTGAGTTTATTTGGGATGGAAAATTTGTCATCTTGGAGGAAATGGTTAAGTGGCTGGTAATTAATAACTAACTTGAGTTTTTCTTTTGTCTGCTCAGCTCTTTTATTGACATAAAATGCTTCGCGTGCCCATTGTGAATCCGACGGCTCTATCAGATCAAATTCCTAAAGTTCATCGCATTCTTTCTTTGCAAGCTGAAGATTATCTGGATTCATGCATGAATGACTGGCCTTTGTCGGATTGATGTTTTCATTTTTCTTGAAAGGGATCTTGATAAAAAACTCTTGATTTTTCCATAATGGGCTTTTTCCTTTCTTCATGAAATCGTTGTGGGATTCAGCACATAAATGTTCAATGAGATTTTGCTCAATCTCTTTGATTTGTTCGTCAGTGGTGATTTGGAATAGCCTTGGAATCTCATAATAAGGTCTGAACTGCTTTTTAAAAGCTATCCCGTTAGCCTTGATCTGGAGTTGATCTCTAAGTTGCCTGTAAATGTCGAATCCAATAATAAGATCTTTTCCTAGCACATCAGACCCTAGTAGCTTGGTTCGGTACTTCAATGCTGGAAAGAACTCAATTGTGACCGGGTGCTTTGTAATGACAGTTGTGGTTAAGATTGCATTTGATGCAGTGTTGAAATCCTTAAAATGTGGCACCCATTGATCTTCAGGGAGAACAACAGGATTTATGAGTGAGGAAGCAGCTCCGGTGTCAATGAAAGCAATAGCTCGAGCTAGTTTATCCCATTTGGATGAATTGACTTTGAGTTCTACTTGAGGAACGACTGCGAGAGCATTGATCTCCTCTCGGGCTTCGATCATTGATTCTGAAATTTTGTACTGATCATTGCCTTGCTCTTCATAGATATCAAGAGAGAATAAAGTTTCTTCATTAGGTTCATCATCCATAGAGAATATGGATTCAAGGTCCTCCTCCTTTTCAAGATGTATGCCAGTGTAATCTCCAATCTCTTCAAGGAGTTTAACAGATCTTCTTGATTGGGGATAATTTTTTGCGAAATGTCCAATCTTATGGCAAATAAAGCACCTGTCCTTCTTGTGAAAATTTCCTGGCCTTCTGTGTCTGAAATATTTTGTGCGTCTCTTGGACCTTGATTTTCCACATGGGATTCTTGGCCATCTAAACCTCCTAAATTCTTTATGTCGTCTGGATGTATGGCAGGAACATCCTGATCCGGTGATTAGATCAGATTTGCGGCATGCTTTGTCAAGCGCTGGATTGTGCTGGATAATTTGCTTCAGGGCTGAGCGCTTTGTACATATGTCATCCAATGCAACGAAAATAGCCTGCCTGATGTAACCAATTTGTGGGATTGTTATGGACTGAAACTTTTCTTCAATGATGGTCATGGTTCGGCTTGCCAATAACTTTGGAAGGGAAGAGACAGAGGCTTGCTTCAGATTGATGTCTCCGCCGATTTCAAAGTATATCTTTGCCATTTTATGAAAATGCCTGTCAATGTCATTTCTGTCGAATGACACACACTTCATCTCGAAGAGTTGTCTTCGCATTTTCTCCTGTCTTTGGCCAGTATCTCCGCAGAAAACATCATGTAGGATCTGGGTGTTGAAGGCAAAATCTTGGGAAGTAAGAAAAGTATTTTTGTCTTGAATTCCAAGTAAGTTCCACCAATCTCTGAGGATTTCAATGACACATGGCCCAAATACGTTTTCCATAAGATTTATCGTCACTTAGCATAGGACATCCCTCTTCCACTTCATTATATACTCTCTTGTCATCTTAAGGTCATTAGTTAAGTTCATGATTCTTGGGGACTTAACATCTAATTCATTTACATTAATTATTTTAATAGCATACATACTATGATTGAAGACAGGGACATACAACACCTCATAATTCTCATTTTGGCAAACGGCCACATTTCATAATCATACCATCACTTACTTGTGCTTGCCATGGGTGATCAAAGGACATCAAGAACTTTTAAAATATTAAGGAACACCATAGCCTCTCCTCATGAGGGCGTAGGAGCTTATAACACATTGGAAACATAAGTACAAATACGTTCATCTCATAACCTTTCACACCATATATCACTTCACAATTACTTTCAACTCATGAATATGTAAGAACTCAAAACATATTGGAAATACCTACCAAGCATAGCATTAGTTAGAACAACCTCATTTGGACATGACTTGAGTACATAAGATTTTGGATAATTTTATTTTCGAAGTCAATTTGGAATAGTTGAATCAAGGCTCATTTCATAATAATTCACACATCATTTCATTTCATTGGCGCTATTGGCCACAAGTATAACTTTCATTCGTGGCACGGTGCCCACACTTTATATCCCCAACTCACTACTTTCACTTTCAAGCATCTTTATAGATTATCAACAACAAAGAATCTCTAATTACGACTTTTAGTACACCTATGAGCAATTAAGAGTCTTATGCACATTGAGACTTCTGACATAATTTAGCATAATAACCTTCACTTGAAACACCACTTGGATTCATAACATTTGTATACCCAACTCATGTTTTGAACACATTCTTGAAGGGTAACATCATATGATAAGAGCATCCGGAATACATTTTGAACATATACCTTTCAACACAGCTTATTCGCATAGTT
>MCJB01052536.1:0-23160 GCA_002018475.1 Nicotiana obtusifolia | reverse complement strand
TCGGAGATTGCTACCACCAAGGCCGATCCTGAAGACTTAATAGCTCAATACAGAGCCGATGCCGAGGCCGCCCAGGAGCAATCGAAGATGTTGGTCGAATATACCAAATGTCAGACCCGCCTCTCCGTTCTTGAGGAGCTTCAAGCCCGGGGTTTTGACTTATCCTCCGAAGTCGACGAAGCAACAAGGATTGAAGCCGAAATGAGGAAGCAAACCTTTCCCAAGGAAGATGAAGATGGCTCAGACTAATGTTGTTTTGTTGAAATGTTATTTTTGTAGCCCGAAATCCCATTGTTATATATAAACATCCTATGTTATTTTTGTCTTTGTTCTGTGACTTTCATGTCTTTCCATTTCCTGCCTTAGCTAGGATTGCAAATTACGATCGACTGACTTGAATCCGCACCTATAGATAACCCTGACCAGTTAATAAATTGAACTGGTTTTAGCAAATTTAACATTAATTCGGCCTTAGCCTTATCGCAGATTCAGGATGGGTTAAAAACTTTGTTTATTCCCCTCGACCTTTAAGCTGTGCTTTTTTGGGCTAATAATGAGTCGGGGCCACGCCTTAGCAAAATTTGAGTCCCTTTCAGTTTAATTTGGCCTTAGCCTAATTTTGGAGAGCCGAGGTCTTGCCTTGGCAAGCGTCGATCATCCCGAATTATAGTCTAGCTTAGCTTTAGCCTTTCATAAACTGGGGTTGCCCGAATCGGTCTTACTCCTTCGAGTTTTATTAACTCAATATGGCCTTGGCCTAGTTAATCGATTCCGAGGTTTGCCTTGTCAGGTCTTATCCCCTTTTGAATCCGATACATGTATTTTGACAATGTCCATTATTGATAATACGAAGATAACCGAAGAAGCCCTTGGGCTCAAAAACTCAATGTCGGTGCCAAAAGACTTTGTTAACATTCATGTGCTTGTACATCTTTGTTTGATGGGGGGGGGGCAGATCGATCTACTCGGGTACGGTTCTTCTGACCGTTTGACCCTTATATTGGTTCCTAGCGATCTTTATGGAGTCCCCCTGAAATCGAAGTAAATAAATGAAAGCAACATCGGAGTCGATTACCAAATTCGTGAACTCTGATGAATGACTGATCTATGTTAGCACGACATATGGTTGCCTCATTAAAAACCTTGCCGTAAAACGCAATTTGGGACAAAACCGGTCGAAGGGAAAAAGAGTGCAACGCGTGCTTTCAGTCCTAATGCCTTGTGCTTACCCGTTCGATATCGATTTATCCTGCATGTGTTAGTACCAACAATTGAAACAAAAGAAAAAATGAAACAGATTACCTTAACAATAGTATCGTTTCAAGTGGCTCACATTCCAATTATTTGGCAACTTCTTGCCATCCATAGTCCCGAGCTTGTATGACCCCTTTCCGGTGACCTTTAAGACAGTATAGGGACCTTCCTAATTTGGTCCCAATTTTCCTTCGTTGGGGTCTCGGGTGTTGGGCGTAACTCTTCTAAGTACCAAGTCCCCAGCGCTAAAATATTGTAGACGGGTTCTCTGATTGTAGTATCTCTTGATTTTTTGTTTCTGAGCTGCCATTCGGACCAGGGCGGCTTCCTTCCTTTCATCTTAGAGTTCCAGACTAACGTTCATAGCCTCCCGGTTTGACTCTTCGGTTGCGTGTCGAAACCTGATGCTTGGTTCGCCACCTCGACCGGTATCAATGCTTCGGTGCCATATACTAAGGAGAACGGGGTGGCCCCGGTGCTGGTTTTCTCGGTTGTTCGGTATGCCTATAAAACTTCGGGCAGCATTTCCCTCCATTTTCCTTTATCGTCAGCTAGCCTTTTCTTCAAGTTTTGGATTATGGTTTTGTTTGTCGACTCCGCTTGACCGTTGGCGCTGGGGTGATATGGAGTCGACAATATCCTCTTGATCTTGTTATCTTCGAAGAACTTGGTAATTTTGCTGCCAATGAATTGCTTGCCGTTATCGCATACGACTTCTGAAGGCATCCTGAACCGGCAAATGATATGGTCCCATATGAAGTCAATCACCTCTTTTTCCCTGATCTTCTCGTAAGTGTGCGCTTCCACCCACTTAGAAAAATAGTCAGTCATAAAAAGGATAAATTGAGCCTTACGTGGTGCTCGAGGGAGGGGACCGGCAATGTTCATACCCCACTTCATAAATGGCCATGGCGATATGACCGAATGTAGTGCTTCTGCGGGCTGGTGGATTATCGGTGCATGTCTTTGGCATCCACTGCATTTGCGTACAAACTCCTTTGCATCTCTTTCCATGTTGTTCCAGTAATAGCTGGCTCGAATTACTTTTCGAACTAATGAATCGGAACCGGAATGGTTGCCGCAAGTCCCTTCGTGTATTTCTTTTAAAATATACTCGGTGTCTCCAGGCCCAAGGCATATGGCGAGAGGTCCTCCGAATGTCCTCCTGTACAAAGTTCCGTCGTCGGCCAAACAAAATCGGGCCGCCTTTGTGCGTAACGCTCTCGACTCTTTGGGATCGGATGGCAATTTTCCCGAGCTAAGATACTCCACGTACTTATTTCTCCAATCCCAGGTCAAGCTTGTTGAATTGACCTCGGCATGACCCTCTTCCACTACCGACCTTAACAACTGCACGACTTTTTCAGAGTCGATTTCTTCGTCTTCGACCGATGAGCCTAAGTTGGCGAGGGCATCGGCTTCGCTGTTTTGTTCTCGAGGTATGTGCTGTAGGGTCCATTCCTTAAACCTGTGTAATGTGACCTGAAGTTTATCCACATACCTTTGCATACGCCCTTCCCTGACTTCGAACGTTCTATTTACTTGGTTGACAACGAGGAGGGAATCGCACTTGGCCTCGATTACTTCTGCTTCCAGGTTTTTGGCCAGCTCTAGACCTGTAATCATAGCCTCATATTCGGCTTTATTGTTAGTCAGCTTTATAGTCTTAATAGACTGTCTAATTGTATTCCCGGTCGGGGGCTTAAGTACGATGCCTAGCCCCGACCCCTTTGAATTTGAGGCGCTGCCTGTGAAAAAAGTCCACACTCCTAAAGGAATCCCCGATTTAGTCATGAGTTCTTTCTCGACTTCGGGGATGAGCGACGGCGTGAAGTCGGTGACAAAGTCGGCTAGTACCTGGGATTTTATCGAGGTTCGAGGTCGATACTCGATATCGTACCCGCTAATTTCGATGGCCCACTTGGCCAATCGACCTGACAACTCAAGTTTATGCATAACATTTCTAAGTGGGTAAGTTGTCACCACGCATATTGGGTGACATTGAAAGTATGGTTTCAATTTTCTAGAGGCACTCAATAAAGCGAGTGCTAGTTTTTCTAAGTGCAGGTACTTGGTTTCGGCTTCTCCTAATGTTCTACTGACGTAGTAAATGGGAAATTGCGTACCTTGTTCTTCTCGGACCAGGACTCCGCTCACTGCTATCTCCGATACAGCGAGGTAAAGATACAACTGCTCGCCTACTTTCGGTGTATGTAGCAAAGGCGGGCTAGAAAGATACCTTTTAGTTCTTCCAATGCGTGTTGGCATTCCGGCCCCCACGAGAATTCGTTCTTCTTCTTTAGCAAATTGAAGAACTGATGACTCTCCGATGATCTCGATATGAATTGGCCCAATGCTGCTATCCGGCCTGTCAATTTCTGCACGGCCTTGACGCTGTCGATGACCGTTATGTCCTCGATGGCCTTAATTTTATCGGGGTTGATTTCTATTCCCCGGTTTGAGACCATAAAGCCAAGGAACTTCCCTGAGCCTACTCTGAATGCGTATTTCTCCGGATTCAACTTCATGTTGTATCTCTTCAGAACGTCAAATGTTTCCTGCAAATGACTTAAATGGTCCTCTGCTCGCAGGGACTTAACCAACATGTCATCGATATAAACTTCCATTGTTTTACCTAGTTGTTCTTCGAACATTTTATTTACTAGGCGTTGGTATGTTGCCCCTGCATTTTTAAGCCCGAAAGGCATCACATTAGGTGCCATACTTAGTGATGAAGGATGTTTTTTCTTGGTTATCCTTATCCATTTGTATCTGGTTATACCCAGAGTAGGCGTCGAGAAAACTAAGAGTCTCGTGGTCAGCGGTGGCATTGATCATGCGATCGATGTTGGGCAAGGGGAAGGAGTCTTTGGGGCATGCTTTATTTAGGTCTTTATAGTCTATACACATCCTAAGTTTGTTTCCCTTCTTAGGGACTACAACTACATTAGCTAGCCATTCTGGGTACTTAACCTCCCGAATGGACCCTATGTTTAAGAGTTTGTTTACCTCGTCCTTGATGAAGGCCTGTTTAGCTTCGGACTGAGGTCTCCTTTTATGTTTGATCGGCCGGAACTTCGGATCGACGCTCAGCTTGTGCGTTGCAATTTTCGGTGGTATGCCTATCATGTCTAAATGGGACCAAGCAAAGGAACTTTCATTAGCTGAAAGAAAGTAATTAATTTGGCCCTGAGCTCGGGGTTTAAGCCCGAGCCCAGGTATACCTTTCGATCGGGTGCGTCACTGCGGATTGAGATTTGTTCGAGCTCTTCAACTATCGATTTGGTTGCGTCGGACTCATTCGGAGCAATAAATGATCGGGGTATCCCGTAATTATCGACGTCAAGCTGATCCTATTCACCACCGTTTGTTGAAGGTGGCCTCTCTGATTGCTATTTGGCCTGCTGGGGAGGAACGGTAGGTTTTGACGCTGCCTCTTCCACTGCGAACATTTCCCTTGCGGCATGTTGTTCTCCATAAATGGTGACGACTCTCTCAACCGATGGAAACTTCAACATTTGATGTAACGTTAAAGGTACGGCTTTGACGTCGTGTATCCAAGGCCTCCCGAGCAAGGCGTTATATCTCATATCGCCTTCGACCACGCAAAATTTTGTCGCCTTGATAGTCCCAACGATATTCACCATTAGTGTTATTTCACCCTTGGTTGTTTCTGAAGCCATGTTAAAGCCGTTGAGGACCCGGACCTCGGAGATAATCTGGTTCGACAGCCCCAGTTGTTCAATGACCCAAGATCGAACTATATTGGCCAAGCTCCCAGGGTCGATAAGTACACGTTTCACTCGGATGTTGTGTACTAGCATTGATATCACCAGCGCATCGTTATGAGGTTGTGTAAGCCCTTCAATATCCTTGTCGCTGAAATACAAAGTCCTTTCTGGCGCGTAGTCCCGAGTGCGTTTTTCTTGGGTAATAGATATTTTGGTGCGTTTCAGCACCGGTACTTGGGGCGCCTCTGCTCCCCCGATTATCATGTTAATTGTGTGTTGCGGATCTTCTTAATTTGCTGGTCTGTTTCTATTTTCATAGTAGTTTTTGGCTCGATCGCTTAAGAACTCCCGAAGATGCTCGTTTTCGAGCAACCGAGCTACCTCTTCCCTCAGCTGCCAACAATCTTTCGTTCTGTGCCCATGCGTGCCATGATATTTACATATGAGGTTGGGATCTCTTTTGGCAGGGTCCGTCTGCAACAGCCTTGGCCATTTGGTGTCTTTAATGCGACCGATGGATGATACAAGAGTTGCTGAATCGACATTAAAGTTGTACTCGGACAATCGAGGTGCTTCTCGATGGTTACTGGTTCTCTCGAAGTTATTTTTCGGCAACGGTCTCCGGTTCCTTTGGTTGGAATCGTTCCTGCTCTCCTGTCTCGGGGATTTGTGTCCCCTCGGGACGACTCTTCGATCAACTGGGTATGGCCGGTATCTATCTCGGTTCGACCTTGATTCTCGATAGTTATCCCTTAGAGGTCGATCATAAGTTCTAATAGGGTAAGAGGAGCCCGAGGGGACTCCGATCTGATCATCTTCCACCCTGATCTTCCATTGGTACCGGTTGTGAATGTCTGCCCAAGTGACAACCGGGTATTCAATCAAACTCTGTTTGAGTTGTTGAGATGCCGTTGAACTTCGGGCATTGAGCCCTTGAGCAAAGGCTTGTACGTCCCAATCATCGGTGACCGGTGGCAGATCCATCCGCTCCATTTGAAAGCGTGATACGAACTCTCTTAATATTTCATTGTCCCGTTGTCTAACTTTGAACAAATCTGATTTTCTTGTCTCAACCTTGATGGTGCCGGCATGGGCTTTGACGAAGGTATCGACGAGCATGGCAAAGGAGTCGATGGAATTTGGTGGTAAATTGTGATACCACGTCATCGCTCCCTTGGACAGGGTCTCTCCGAATTTCTTCAAGAGGACGGACTCGATTTCATCGTCCTCGAGATTGTTCCCTTTTATAGCGCAAGTGTACGCCGTCACATGCTCATTTGGATCCGAAGTCCCGTTGTATTTGGGGATTTCCGGCATGCGGAACTTTTTTGGAATCGGTTTCGGAGCAGCGCTGGATGGGAAAGGTTTTTGTACGAACTTTTTCGAGTCCAAACCTTTCAGCACTGGGGGTGCCCTCGATATCTGGTCTACCCTCGAATTATACGTTTCCACCTTCTTGTCGTTAGCGTCGATTCTTTTTTCACCCGTCTCGACCCGTTTAGTCAGCTCCTCGAGCATTTTCATGATTCCAGAGTTTTCCCCTAAACCGATTTCATCCGGTTGCGCTGTGATTGGCTCATTTTGTGGAGCTATCCTTTGTGAAGAAAAGGCTTCGACTATGTCCGGGATCTGACTGCGACTTTGTAATTGAGCTATGGCCGCTTGTTGGGCTTGCAGCATGTCAAATATTACTATGAGGCTAATTTCATCTCCCCTATTATGTTGAATCCCTGAATGGTGTTCCCCTAGAACGTTGTTCGATGGGTCAGAGGTCTGATCGGCGTCGACCGCCATTTGAGAGTTGGCGTCGATCGGGACCTCGTTTCTGGGCATAGTGTTGTTTTCGCCTTGGTGGTTAAGCTCGTTGCTGATGGTAAGTGAGTGCGACATGATTATGTTGTCATCTGAAAAACAAAAAGTTCTGCAAAGAGCAAGCGTAAAATAGTATGTGACGAAGAATTTGTATAAAAAATTCACTATTATCCTTGGCCCCACGGTGGGCGCCAAACTGTTTACTCTAAAATTCGAGAAATAATTGAATTTATTCGCGGTGCTAAGGATATGTGAAATTATTTAATACAATAAAAATATGGCAGTAAATGATAATTGAATGGAGGATGATCAAACCGTTAGGGTTGAATAGATTTTCTGAAATGAAACAATATGCAATGAGAAGTCAATAATTCTACCAAGAGATAGCAATAATAATGAGTATTTATGTGATGTGTATCATATGTTACAATGAAGATAAATGCCCCTCTTATAGGTAGAAGAAGAGTCCTACATATGGTAAAAGCCTGATTCAAGATAAATTCCCATAATTACGGGATGGAATTTCTCTAAAATAATGATTTAACGTCTATGATAGTTGGGACCGTGACTCCCGCCGAAATATCAGGAACCCACGAGATCTTCGGTCTTCCCGTTATACGAAATTGATCCTTTTGCCATAAGATGCACCTTCCTTGAACGGCGTCGATTGCCTTACCTTGATTGCTTCAGCTCCGAACCCAACGATGCCCGACTTTGGGCTTTCTTTCCCGAAATGCTGATTCCGTTATGAAGTAGTCCGGTCTTGTATTGCACTTGAGCCCGACCTTCCTTATACGCTCGATTATATCCGACCCAATACATAACGTTTACAAATGGATGATGACTCCTTCCACCATTCTGAGGTTTTTTTTATTTTTGGCAACCATTCTGAGGTTTAGATTTGCGCTCTCGGCCATCTGTCTTTCATTTTTGTTTAATTTTTCCTTTCTACTTTCCCCTGGATTACATCCACTGTTTTAGTAGGTATGAACATAAGACTTTAGTAGGTATGAACATAAGAGGGGACGTTTTTATCTAACATGGAGTAATACGTAAGTCCTCAGGCGCGGAGTGCACGTGTATAACCCAAAAATTGACTCTCAAATTAATCAATTAAAGTTGTAATTGTAATGCCACAAGCAATTGATTCAATCCAATGATATTATCTTTTGCTAATCGAATAAAACCAAAAAGGAAAAATAATAGGAGAAATAAGAGATAAAACAAGAAATAAGTAGAAATAAAGTGATTTATATGTGACGATCCTTGGTCGGATGAGTGTACTGAACAAAGCTTGATGAGCTTAATTGTAGCAATCTACGAAGCAAGTTGCTATGAATTACAATGTGCTGAATTCTGGAGTATAAAATTAGATAATTATAATGATGGTAAAGTGTGCGTATTTATAGTACTAGTTCCAAGTAGCTATTTCCCTTGAATAATGGATTCATTATAAGAATTTATTTAACCCATTTCGTTACATTTAAAGATTTATAACTGCTGAGTTATTACTGAATTTTGTAACTACTAGTTTATACTGACTCCCAAATTTTTCGAACACTACTGGTTTGTTAGTCTTCTAATCAGTAGACTCTAAATAGTTGCTTTTGGGCACTTGATTGTTTATTCGGAGATACCTTTCCGGACATTCACAGATTTTTTCGGACACTCAATTATTTCTTGGGGATTCAGGATGGCTACTTCTGGATTAACACCTTTTGATACTGATTTAGAGAACTTGGGATTTACTTCCTTAGTTGACCTTACGGTTTGACCTACAGCTGACTAGGCCATATTTTTCATGTGTTAGTCATTAATATGTTCACGTGTCAAGATAATTTTTTACCAATACAAATAGTCTTTTCACTTTTCGAACAATTTTCTAGAAGTTTTTGGTAAGTGAAAGAGTACTTAGCGAGAAAAAAAATCATAATTGACATTCTTGAATGGCAGGAAAGAAATTATGTTGAATACCCTCGTCCTAAAATTGATGGGACGTGTTTCGAGATTGAAGCAACATGCCACGTTCTCATTTGATGTTTGATACATGTAGTGAAACTTGATTGGAACTGTCATTAACAACGGTTTCCAAGGCAATGATAACTCCATGACTCCGTGATGACGACCCCGTGATGTTGATTCAGTGCCTATGAATACGAAGCCCTATTCTTCTTCAAAAGGCAAGATGATCATCACGCAAGATGTTTTCATTCGGGATCACTAAGTTTCGCAAATATTTCCAAAACAACTTTAGCATATTGTGCCCTTTGAAACAAAATAAAAGGACAAATATGAGAACCTAAAAATATCCGTGAATGGATTTTCCTTCTTTCATATGGTTGGAACGCCTTCTCTCATTCGGGAGGAATGTTATTGGAAAGATCATGTCAATATTCAACTTGATTAGGAGAATGAGCTAATTACTAGTCATCGGGCTGATTTTTTCTTCATGTATACGTAACCATACACTCTCAGATTCGAATCGTAATTGATCTCGGCATGATGGAAATTTGCAACCATTTCAACTTCTACCTAGCCCAGAAGGGTTTGAGTATCTGAAGGCTTGTAGCGTTCCTTCACTATTTGTCAATATGGATTTCACTCTCGAAACCTCCTCCATCTCTATTTTTTTGAAACTTTACTGGATGGTTTATATATGTATGTATGTATGTATGTATGTATGTATTGTGGTATCTACCTGAGATATAGTTCAATCCGAAGACCGCATGTTCCCCGAGAAGTGAAATGATTAACATAAATACAATTCTTTGCTCTAGTTCATCTTATAATTTTTGGTCTTTGAACCGCAGCTGCTATGAAAATAATTAGAGAAGTCCCCGACATCATGTAATGGTTAGAGAAGATATTGTATTCTTCTCCTGTGGATATGATGTCGTGAAAGTATTTCTTCGAGATCTCCAGATGGAAAACTAACCACTTTGGTAAGTTTTTGAACTGATTATCTTATTTTATTTGACATTATTTGATCTTATCTTCCTCTCATTGTTGTAGGTATTCCATCAAGAAAAACTCACCCCTGAGTCTTGATTGAGATCCCGGAAATGGATGATAAAGCTCAAGAAGTTGATCACTCAGAAGCGGAAGAAGGAGGATACTACAAGTTCTATTCTGAGGAGGGCTGTTCTTATCAATCCTCCGCGGAAGAGAAGACAAGGTCTATTAGAAAGAAGAAAGAATTGGTAATGATCGGATATGTCCCTGAGACAATCCCCCCAGAATGCTTAATTTTGTCTCAGGGACGAGCCAGAAGAAAACTTTCCCATTCTCGTGGAGAGTGATAAAAGAGAATCCCTGGTTGAGGGGTGTTTAACCTAAAATTAGATTAATAGGTCAAATCAATTAAATTTATATTTTAGGGTATTAATAATCAATTTAATTCACTTTCTCAAATTTACAGAAACAATGAACAAAATAGTAAAGTAATAAAATAAAAGGGAGGAGAATTCTTATTGATTAGAATAAACCCTTCTCTCATATTCTTTGAATCTTGAATTTCCAGAAACACAATGTTACAATTACGTCAATAATATAATAATTTTTAGATAGGATACAATTAAAAAGAAAGAGGGGTTTAAATAGTGAATTTACTCGTAACTTTTTCCCTAATATCACGCTCACCCATTACATGCATTAATTGTGTTTTCTACTAGTTACATTAAGAATTTGTAATCGATACAGAATTTATCTAATCCCACTTAATTCGGGAGTGGCTGATTCTCCTCTTTTTCGTATCTACTTGTGACTCCTTACCGAATTTGGCGTAGTTTCGTTATAATCAATTCTGGTATTAATGCTTACGATATTAATATGTTTAGTACCGAGTATTTCTTCAAATTCTATCCATGTCATTCTTCACTATACTTGACACGTGTTGAGATTTAACTTGTCCACATAGTGAGTCTATTTTTTACCAGTACAGATAGTCCCTCCACTTTTCGGTTAATTTCAACTGACTGTTCAGAAAGTGGCAAATAATTTTCGGCGGGAATGCTGCAGAAATGAAAGGACATACGCCACTTTTATTTAATACTCGATACACGTGGCGTAATATAATTGATTCTATAATTTGCAGCAATTTTCTAAGCATTGATGGCTCAGTGACTTCCAAGTGACAGTCTCGTGATGAAGGTTCATGATGACGCGACTTTTTCCTATAAATATGAAATCGAAACCTTCAAATCTTTTCCCTACTTTCTTTGCCTTCGTCTTATTCCTTGCATTCTCTCCATTCTCCGATTTTCTCTATTCATTGTTTCACTTATCGTTATAATGGCTTCCCAAATTCCTCACCTTTCTGCTTCTTCTAACCCCACAACCTCTCCCTATCGGGCTGCTATAGCTGACAGGTTACCAAATTTAGAATCTCCCACTAGGTTAGGAGGAGAGGGGGAGACTTCAAAAGCCTTGGTTTTATGGGGAGCAGGGGCGGTTCTTCTTCCAAAAAGGAAGGTTCTTCTTCTACTAGGGTTTCCTCTAAGAACAAGAAGAAAAATCAAGTAGAAGGTATTGCAATGCCTTTAGCCGAAATCCTAATTTTTGAGATTATCCCTAAAGAATTCAACTTCAAGGATGGCTGCGTCGAATGGAAAAAAATATAGTCAAAAAGGTGGACGCAATGACACTGCGAAAAATTATCCTTCTCTTATCAAACCAGGGCATCTCCCCTTGCTCGAGAAGATTGTCGTTGGAGAACAAACTTTCTAGTTGAATGAATTACCAGCCATAGTGAGGGTTACTTGTTCGTGTACACTACCCATTCACCCTCCAGTTTCAACCTGAAAGTGACCCAATGATAGAAGAATTCTACCACCATTTCAATGTCTGTTTAGCTCAAATAGGCCCGATACTTAGGAGAGTAGTGGTCTGCTTTAGTTTCTTGTTAAATTTAGTTACAGAAAACTTCACTCTGTGTCATCTTCTTCACTTATATTCTCTTAAGCTCTTCTATACCGGTACATTTATCCTCGATGCTTATAGTAAATGAGTTATTATCGACCCCGAGGATGATCATGACCATGGGCAGTACAACAGATTCATAGTTGTTCCATCTACTATTACGACCCAAAATCCAACTAGTTGTGATGACATCTAACCCAACCCTCTAGGTAAGGTGATTTAACAATAATCCAATTTCAAATGTTATTTACTGAGAAAATAATGATGAAATAACTGAACTTTTACACAACAACCCAACGACTGGTAGTACAAATCATGAGCTTCTAAGATTTAGAGTTTGCAAAGTTAGTATAAAATAAATACATCATCTGTTCGAAATATACATAAATAGATTTATAAATCTAAAGCTACCAAGAACAAGAGGTAGCTATAACTGAAATGCAGGTACATGTTCAATGCCAGCTCCCGCCATACACAACAACATTAGCTCCAAAATCTGCACGCAAGGTGCAGAAGTGTGGTATGAGTACAACCAACCCCATGTACTCAATAAGTAACAAACCTAACCTTAGGTTGAAAGCTGTGACGAGCTTGGACAACAGTCAGAGTCCAACACCAATAGCCAAGAACAACTCATAATAATATAATAACAACAGCACAAGGAACTCAAGATATGATGCTCAGCTCATTCACAGCTACGGAAAAATAGGCATGCTTTTCAGGTATAACAGTAAGAATCAAATCTTTCACCGAAATCACCAAAATATGAGTATATCAGAAAATTGTAATTTTTCCCAAAAACTTTCAACAACAGATAAGATGTTTCATTATGAGATAGCATGAGGAAAGTACACATCTATGCCTACATGTCAATGTGCATGTGAAGCCATGAATATCAAAATACCATTTAGCATGAGAAAATGCATCTCTATGCCTACATGCCAAGTATGCATGTCAAATGTAATGCATCACAATGATGAACTCATGTACTCACACTCTCAGAGTACTCAATCTCACTGTGTCACACTCAATCACTCGGTACACCCAATCACTCGACACTTGGTACCTGCGCTCACTATTAGTATGTCAAATTCTGGAGGGGCGGATCCTGCTGTGGCGTGGAGCCTGATCCAATAATAAATCAATAAAACCTGATGCGGCATGTAGCATGATCCCATCATGAATCAATAAACATGTCGCAGCGTGCAGCCTGACCCTATAAATATCACTCATAATCCGACCCTCAGGCCCCAACTCATTCATTAATCTCTCTAGTCTCTCGAGCTCACAAATCTCATGCAAATCAGCCCAAACAATGATAACATGATGTGACAAAACAGAGTGATATATGATATGCAAATGAATGAATATGACTGAGTATGTAATTGCAATTTAAGCAAATAACTCAATAACAGAGATGACCTCAGTGGGTCCAAACAGAATAACCATATAGCCTAAACATGATTTCTAACATGATTCACAGCTCATATAATCAAACAAGTAGGGAGAACATGGATATAACAAGATATAATAGCAAAACGAATTCGGTCATAGTCTAATAGTCAACTAAAATCATGATTTCCTCGGTGTACGCCCACACGCTCGTCACCTCAATACATCTTTTATAATACAGTTCCCAGGGTTAAATACACTCAAATCCAAGTTCTGATAGGTTACTTACCTCGAGCAAGCAAACCAATACTCTAGGAATGTCATCCCGCACGTACCGACCTCCGAACGGCTTGAAACTAGCCAAAAGCAACTCTAGAACATCAAATAACTCAATCGATAAAGGTGAAATTTTTAATCAAAAGCCCAAAGTCAACCAAAAAGTCAAACTCAGGCTCGTACCTCGAAACTCGACAAAACTTGCAAAATCAGACAATCCCGTTCAATTACGAGTCCAACCATACTAACTCAAATTCGAAATCCGAATTGATGTTCAAAACTCAAAAATTCACTTTATGAAAGTTTAGACAAAACCCCCCAATTTCTCTTTCAAAATCATCAATAAAATGCCAAAATCGAAGATGGATTCATGAAATATATTTAAAACGGAGTAGAAAATACTTACCCTAATTCATGTGGTGAAAATCGCCTAAAAAATCACCTCAATCCGAGCTCCACAGCTCAAAATATGCTAAAATATCTGAAACCTTCGAAATAGAGTACTTTATACACTATTCCAGAGGTACCCTTCGTGACCGCGGTCACAAACCTCACAATCGTGATTAAAAAAATTTCTAGGACAATTTTTACCCTATGCGATCGGGGCCATTTTCCCGCGATCGCGATGAACAAACTTCTATTAATCCTTCCCAAACTCTTCTCAGACAGCCTGTAGCGTAATAGCCATAACTTTTTGTACATAACCCCAAATGATAAACAGTTTGATTTTCTGAAAACTATACACAAAGGCTACAACTTTCATTTTTGGGTTATCTCCAAATTCCTTATAGATTGCAAGATATAAGCTTTCAAAATCGGGTCAATGACAGCAGAATTTCCTCTATGCAATCGCGGAAAGGCTTTCGCGATCGTGATTCATAGTGCCCAAACAACAAATTTTCTCTTTGCGAACGCGACCCAAAGTTTGCGATTGCGATGCACACCCTTATGGCCAAAAACCAGCAACTAAAAATGGCCTAGAAATGGTCTGAAACCACCCCGAAACTCACCCGAGCCCCTTGTGACCCCGTCTGAACATACCAACAAGTCCCAAAATGTAACACAGACCTATTCGTGGCCCCAAATAACACATAACAACATCAAAACCACGAATCGTTGATTAAGATCAATCTCTTAAGTTCATAAACTTCAAACTTCGAACCAAGCACCCGATTCAAGCCTAACCAATCCGGAATGAACCTAAATTTTGCATACAAGTTCCAAATGACATAACAAACCTATTCCAACTCCCCGAACAACAATTTGAACCCGATATCATCAAAATCAACTCTCGATCAAACTTATGAACATTCCAAACCTTTAAATTTCAAACTTTCTCCAGTTAGTACCGAAACCTTCTAGAAATATCCAAATGCAGATCCGAGCATATGCCCAAGTCCAAAATCACCGTCCGAACCTAACAGAACCATCAAAACTCCGATCTGAGTTCAAAATTTAAAATCTAAACTTGGTTAACTCTTCCAACTTAAAGCTTCCTAGTTGAGAATCATTCTTCCAAATCAATTCCACCCTCACTGCACACTTTCTATATATTTGTCTCCATCCAATCAAAGACGTCCATGCCATAGAGAATCAGGCTCGGCAAAAACGAGGAATCACTTGAAAACCAAAACCGACGATTCAAACATGTCATAATACATCATACGAAGCTACTCAAGAATTCAAATAGCTGAACAGAATGCAAATGCTCAAAACGATCGATCGGGTCGTTACACCCACGAGTTGGTCAAGCCTCGTAATTGTCCATTTTCGGAGAGATGGAATTACACTCGTAAGTTTTTTTTTTAACTCCTTTAGGTTATTATTCTTTAGTTGCAACTATAATAATTGTATATATTTTCCATCTTGAGAAATTCATTGCAACTACTATGGAGGTATTTGGAGAAGTTCCGAATTTTCATGGTTGAGTTCACAGTGCTATATCCCACTTCCATGGAACAGGAACTTGGAAGTACATTTCCAAAAAAAATCGGATGGAGAGTGAAGACCCATGGTAAGTTTCTTGTGAAATTAGGACTTTTTTGCCTTTTCATATATAATTTCTTACTATGTTTGTGTAGGATTTGGATTTCGGTGATCCCTTCCTCGCATTCTGACCATCGGACTTGATGTCAATGAAGCCCAAGAACGTAATTTGAAGTTAGATATATTGAAGAGGAAAAACAATGGAACCCCTGAATCCGAGGAAGAAGAAGAAAATGACAGTCTTTTCAAAAAGAGAACTAGGTCAGGTAAAAAGCAAACTGAGTTAGAAGGTGACCGGAGTAGTGCCCAAGTCAATCCTTCCGAAGCTCAATTTCACCTTATAGATGAACCTGATGAGACCCCTTTGGTTGTAGTAGAAGATGACGTTGCTAAACCAACCACGAAGTCGGTTGAGGTCTTATTTGACCAAGGTTTTGGAGGTTCTACCGAAGAGAACCTATATTCTGAGGCTCATAGGCCTTACCACCACCTTTTGAACCACTTCCTAATATCTCTACACGAGATGAAGGAAGGCCATCTAAAAAAGTGAAGATGTGTCAAATTATGGTAAAAATTCCCGAAGATATCAACCTTTTGAGGCGTCCTGAACAAGCTGCCCTTTGGTTGAAGGGTTTGATTGGTCCCTACAAAAAAAGAGAAGTTAAATTCTCGTTCTACCGCTTCTCTCATCAACGATATGGTTCATTCCTCCCTATGGGTATGTTCGTTATCTCTATTTCCATGTGTTCCATATCCAACGCTCTAAGTTTCCTAAATTTTTTCTTCTTATGATGTAGCGCAATTTGGTGGGCACACAGGTTTTGAAAAGAGTAACCTAATATGAAGAATTTATCGCTGAACAAGATGCAGATCTTGGAGATTGGAAATACCGATTTGAAAATTTCTAACTCAAGAAAGAAACTATAGAGCAAGATTCCAATTCATCAATAAGGTACATAAGGACATGAAAATTAATTAAGTGCGGATGTGTGCTCAAGATTAGACATGACTATGACTAGATCAATGTAGCAAAGATTCCACAAATGCCTATCTTGGCTAATTAGGAGATAATAATCCTAAAACATGATTTCTAGCATAAAAGGGTAAGCTCACGTAGTCATAGAAAGGATTACACATGTATTATGAAGAGCACACAATCAAATTAAGGCATAGTAGAAGCCTAGAGTCTAATTCGGTTATTTTTCATACATAGCACCCCCATATACGCTTGTCACCTCGCATATACGCCTCTTTACATACATAGCAATTAGACAAATAAGGTCTAATCCTAAGAGTTATTCCCTCACACAAGATTAAGTAAGATACTTACCTCAAATGGCCAAATCAACCCTCTAAAATCACCTTTTATTTAGAAACTACCTCCGACTAGCTCGAATCTAGCAAAAAAGAAATCAATAACGTCAAACAAGGCCATAAGAGTCAATTCCGAACAATAAAGCTTCAAACATTAATCAAATCCGTAAAAGTCAACAAAAGTCAACCCGGGCCCACACATGGTCAAAAGCCAAGTCAAGTGGTAGATCCGGACTACCATAACCCCAAGAGTCCAAATATAGGATTAGATTCTAAAATTGAGTTCAAATCGACTCAAAAACCCCCCATTTACATTCTCCAAAATCATAATTAGAACCCCAAAGTTCTCTTCCAATTCCCAAAATCTAGGTGTAATAATCCATGAAAAATAAGATATAATATCAAAATCAAGTAGAAATCACTTACCCTCTTGCCTTGTGTGAAAATCCTCTTCAAAAATTGCCTTTCTCCAAGTCTAGGGTTCAAAAAATGAAAGAATGGGCTAAAATCTCGAAGTAAGTCACTTATACATTCTGTCTAGCGATACCCTTCGTGAACGCAATCACTGCCTCAAATGTATTATGTAGTCACCCTACACCTACGTGAAGAACAATCTTCTCCCAGCTTCAAAATACACTCCACGATCCTGATGCTTCCTCCGTGATCGGGATGAAGAACCTGACACCAACAAAAATCTACAATTCAGGGTGGTCCGAAACTCACCCGAGCCACCCGGGACTCCATTCAATCACATAAACAAGTCCATAAACACTACCTGGACCTATCCACAATCTCCAAATACATACCATAACAACATATCAACATATCAAAGGCCAAAACACAAGTTGAACTTCTCTTAAGTTTAAGAACGTTCAAACTTTAAACCAAACGTCCAATTCAAACTTAACCAATTCGGATTATAACCAAAATTTTCGCACAATTCAAAAGTAGCAAACAAACCTATTCCAAGTTCCGGAACAACAATCCGAACCTGACAACAACAAAGTCAACCCCCCGTCAAACTTTTGAACTCTCCAAACATTAAAATTATCAACTTTGGACAAATAGAGCCAAAACACCTTAGGAACCAAGTCCAAATCCGAACACATGCCTAAGTCTAAAATCACTATATGAACCTATTGAAATTATCAAATCACTAATCTGAGCTCGTTTACACAAAAGTCAAATATTGGTCAGCTCTTACAACTTAAACTTCTAAGAAAGGAACTAAATGTTCCAGTTTACTCCAAAACCTTCCCAGAATCAAACCAACCATCCCTGCAAGTCCCAAAATAATTAACAAGCATATGAGAAACATTAAATGGGGAAACGATGCTTAAATGGGGAAACGATGCTTAAATACACAAACATCAAAGTGAAAAATTGTGAAACTTTGTCAAATTTTTGAAAAATAAGAAATTGAGTTTTGAGAGTCGATTTGGACTCGAATTGTGAAACTAATCACATATATGAACTCGTGGGGTCATGGGTAGACGGAATCTACCATTGGACCCGAGTTTTTACCGAGCAAGCCTTGAGTTGACTTTTGTTGACTTTTTGGGAAAAATGTAAAGATCTTAGCTTTATCTATTGAAATTGAATTCCCTAGCATTGTTTGATGATATTAAGTCAATTTTGGTTAGATTTGAGCCGTTTGGAGGCAAATTGTAAAGGAAAAGCTATTTCCGAATGTTGATTTGGCCTAATTGAGGTAAGTGTCTTGCCTAATTTCGTGTGGGGGAACTACCCCTTAGGATTGGTATTGTTTGATTCAATTGTGCTAAGTGAAATCTATGTACTCAAGCTGATGAGTGGGTACACGAGTTGTACGTGGTATTTGACCGATTTAGGCTACTTAGACTATTTAATTGGATGCCATATCATGTTCTAATTCTCTTAGTCAATTTATTCTTACTTGTGTTAGTCTATCCTTACATGCCTTAAATGATTTCGTCAATACTTCTGTTTGTAATAAATTGTTTGTAACCACAATATAAATATGAAAAAATATAATTTTATTGATAAAATAATACGGGTACAATTCTGTTTGTTCCCTTGATTCTTCTCTCCTGATTATCTCCGTGATTCGAGGGCTGGATCAGCGTGTTTCTCGAACGTAGGATGATTCAGACTTTCTTAGATGTATATGATATCCATGAAAGTATGGTGTAGATCTTCTTCTTGAAGTATTTGATTATCAAGAATTATCTGATGGGATATTCGAGATGATCTCCATTTTTGAGATCTCCCTTTTTAAGGGGATGTGTAACCCTTTTTATAGGAGTGACCTAGGGTTAGGATAGAGTAGCCTCCAAGGAAACCCTAATAGACTCAGATTTAGCCCAAATTCCATATGGGCTTGATCCGTTAAAATTTTGATGCCTACAAATGCCCCCTACTTCAAAGCTTGTCAGCATGGACTTGTCGAAATGAGAGACAAGACTTGAAGTACCATGGTAGTAGACTTCTTTGCATTGCGTCACTTCTTGTTCCTGTGAAATTTGTTTTTCTTTTCTTCTTCTTTTTTTTTTAATGAAGAAGCAATATTTCTTTGATTATTCTCCAAAATTGTATTTTTGTGTAATAATTCCATGATATAAGCAATCCTTCGCGTGTCACCAAATTACAGGAACTTGATTCCTTGTGGTACATGAACTTTGCCACTTGGATCAGTTTTCCTCCTAGCAAAGAAATGGCACGTCAATTGCAATTCTTATTTTTGGAAAATCACGTGACCAGCAAACACTGGCAAATCCACGTGACCAAGCAAACACTATAGCTCAGTCACTGTTGCAGTTGAATTTTGACTCCAACAAAATGAGGTCTCCAACCACCAGTTTGACGTGCTATATTAAAACTTCACACAAACTAATTCTCACGAGGTGGTACTTGATTTTAGCAGCAATCTCAGAATTTGAGCCTTCAATGGATGAAATAATATTCTTTACTCCACTTTGAAGTTTCACGGCTATGATGAGATTATTTGGAGCATCCTCTCCGTAAGCTTGCGGCTTCGGGGAAGACTACTTGGACGTCCTTCTTACAGTTTTGCGGCTTTGATAGGAAACAGGAGATGTTGCCCCCTGGATTGCAGTCCTCATTTGAGATCTACTTTTTTATTTCCGGCATCTCTTAGAAAATGAAGTGTTCGGATCTATCGAAGCCACTTAGCCTTGAACATAGCCATAAAAAAAAGTTTGAATTTGAAACTTGTAGTTTTTGACTTGCAGGATGAAGAGAAGGGCAGAATTGGTCCCGCCGGGTGTGCCAATTTGTTTGCAACAAATTATTTGTGATATAAAAATAAATTATAACCACAATATAAATATGAAGAAATATAGTTTTATTGATAAAATGATGCGGGTATAATTCTGTTTGTTCCTTTGATTCTTCTCTCCTGATTATCTATGTGATTTGAGGGTTGGATCAGCGTATTTCTCGAACATAGGATGATTTAGACGTTCTTGGATGTATATGATATCCGTAAAAGTATGGTGTAGATCTTCTTCTGAAGTATTTGATTATCAAGAATTATCCGATGGGATATTCAAGATGATCTCCATTTTTGAGATCTCCCTTTTAAGGGGATATGTAACCGTTTTTATAGGAGTGACCTATGGTTATGATAGAGTAGCCTCCAAGGAAACCCTAATAGACTCGGATTTAGCCCTAATTTCATATGGGTATTATCTGTTAACATTTCGATGTCTACAACTTGTTCTACCTCCTAAGTGATAATTTGCTCTCATGCTTTAGTTGAACTTGTTGCCTCTTTTATTGTCACATGCTATCTTTTCATTGTTGATTATCATTATTTGAAGCCACTATACATGTTATCTCTTTCTTTGTTGATTATCATTAATTGAAGTTATTGCTCATATTACCTCTTTCATTGTTGATTACCATTACATGAAGTTATTGTTCATGTCATCTCTTTCATTGTTGACTCTCATTATTTGAAGTTATTGCTACACGTTATTTCTTCCATTGTGAGTTATTCTTGTTTAACATCATGGTTATGCATTGTCTCTTATTGTTGGGTTATTGGTGTTGAAGTGATGAAAGTCGTTATCACGTTGAAGCGAAATTGTTATTGTTGAAACATATCCCATTTGAGCATTTTACATTCATTGTTGTTGATATTCTTGTACCCGATGTGGTGAAATCGTGGGCTATGGTTGTGGAAACATTGATATTGTGGATTGTTGGCAAATTGTTATATATGGGCACATGTGGTGCGAATTGTCATTGTAATATGATATTGACGCGCATGCGGCGGTATAAGGCTTGGAGTTGATGTGCATGCGACGGTATAAGATGGGACTTATGTGCGTGTTGCTTGTATGAGAACTACGTTAAGCCACGCGGTATCATAAGGTGGGCTAAAGTGCTTGTAGTTATTTTGGAAAAACAAGTTTCAAAACCTATTTCAAATGTAAGGCTCACGCGGTGGTATAAGAAAAGATTGTGATTGAGATTGTGAAATGTGTATATGAGGAGGTACCTCGGTTGTGATTTTTGATTTATACGAGTCGGTACCTCGGTGGTGACTCTTATTGTACATGAGGCGCTACCTCGTTGTGATTCTTGTGGTTTATCTCATTGTTTGCAAGGAGTTTTGGTGGGAACGTTTCTATTATTTTGTTCTTCCTTGTTTAGCAGTTGTTGCCCGTACATGATCATTTTGGCTCTCTCTTTAGCTGTTTCTTTTATGCTACCTTCATGTCTAATTTCCAGTATTAGTTCATGTTGTTATCTTGTTTCGTTTCAATTATTTCTTTGCTTTCCATTATTTATTCTTATTACGTTTCCGTACTGCTTTTTATATTCTAGTAGGTGTCTTGACCTGGCTTCGTCACTATTCTACCGATGTTAGGCTTGATATTTATTAGGTACCGTTTTGTGTACTCATACTACGCTTCTGCACTATTTTGTGTAGATCCAGGTACGTCCATCGGTGCCAGGCGCTAGAGTTGATTCAGTTGCTTCTATGGAGACTTCAAAGTATACCTGCTCCCCGTCCGCAGTCCTCGGAGTCACCTTCCCTTTTATTCTGGTTACTGTTGCATTTCTTTCAGGCAGTGATGTAGTAGTTATTCTAGTTTTGCTCTATAAAGCTTATGGCTCAGTTCCACTGTTTTTGGGGAAGTGTATTAATGAGATTCTGTTTTGTTTTCAGAAGGTTATATAAGTCATTTAACTTTGTTTTAGTAATTTTATAATTATTTCTGCTAAGTTATTATTATCTGTAGGCTAGTCGTAGAGACTAGGTACCATCACGATATCCTATCGAGAGAAATTGGGGTCGTGATAGAAGGCAAAAAGCTTGGCAACCCGATCCAGCTTTCCCTCTGCGCGAACGCGATGCCCAGGTCGCGAACATAGGCCACTGCCCACCATTCTCCGCGAATGCGACACCCCCAGTGCGAAAGCGAAGGGCAAAAAAATTGCTAGTCTCCAAAACACACTCCGCGATCGCGAGCAACTCCAAACATGAGAGAAATCGTCTGAAACCCATCTGAAACACACATGAGGACCCCGGGACCCCATCCAATCAGACCAACCAATCCCAAAAAATAACACGGTCATACTCGAGGCCTCAAATCACAGAAAATAACATCAGAATCACGAATCGCACCTCAATTCAAACTGAACTAATCTAATTTTTTGAATTCCAAACTTACGCCGAACATGGCTAAACAAATTAGAATGACCCCAAATTTTACCCATAAGTCATAAATCATCATATGAACCTATTCTAATGCTCGAAATCCCAAACGGACATTGATAACCACAAAGTCAACTATTGGTCAATCCTAGGAACTTCTAAACCTTCAAAATGTCAACTTTTACAAATAAGAGCTAAATCACCCAACGAACCTCCAAATCCATATCTGAATATTCACCTAAGTCCAAATCACCATTCGGACATAACGAGACTATCAAAACTTCATTCTGAGGTCAAATACACAAAAGACAAACTTGGTCAAAACTTCTAACATAAGCTTCAGAACTAGGAACTATGTTTTTCAATTCGATACAAAACCTCCCCGAAATCAAACCAACTGTCACGACCCAAGCCGGAGGGCCGCGACCGGCACCGGACCCTACTCAACGGGCGCCGGCGTACCCTTCATCTAACTTTCCTTATTATCTATAAGGCTTGTCATATGCATATAATCTCGAACAGTAATTATAATGAACCGAGACGTCATGCCATGATACGAACATACTTATATACATAATATGGCTCATAAGGCTACAATGCAAAACCATAAAATAAAATATATACGTTTGCCGACAAGGCAATTCAACTGTACATAAGCCAACCCATTACTTGTCTATGCATAAATTGACACTTGTCTATGAGCTTCTACAAAAACGTACATAATGTAACCTACGTCGGAACAGGGCCCCGACGTGCCCATAATGCCTACAACAAAATGCATACCAAGACTGTGGCAAGTCCGAAGGATGG
>MCJB01052535.1:331-27162 GCA_002018475.1 Nicotiana obtusifolia | reverse complement strand
ATGAGAATGTGCATCGATTATAGGCAATTGAACAAGGTAACAATCAAGAACAAATATCCCTTGCCTCGCATTGATGATTTATTTGACCAATGTGGATGGGCTACGGGAGTTGATTCTGGAGGAGGCCCATAGCTCACGGTATTCAATTCATCCGGGTGCCGCAAAGATGTACTAGGATTTGAAGCAACATTATTGGTGGAGAAGGATGAAGAATGATATTGTGGGATTCGTAGCCCGGTGTCTCAACTGTCAACAAGTAAAATATGAACATCAAAGGCCGGGTGGTTTGCTTCAGCAGATAGCTATTCCCAAGTGGAAATGGGAGCGGATCACTATGGACTTTGTTGTTGGACTCCCACGGACTTTGAAGAAGTTTGATGCTATTTGGGTGATTGTGGATCGGCTGACCAAGTCCACACACTTCATTCCTGTGTGTACTACCTATTCTTCAGAACGGTTGGCAAGGATTTACATCCGAGAGATTGTTCGGCTGCATGGTGTTCCAGTTTCTATCATTTCAGATAGAGGTACTCAGTTCACCTCGCAGTTCTGGAAAGTCGTGCAGAGGGAGTTGGGTACTCAAGTGGAATTAAGCACAGCATTTCATCCTCAGACGGATGAGCAGTCCGAACGTACCATTCAGATACTGGAGGACATGTTGCGTGCATGTGCTATTGATTTCAGAGATTCATGGGATAAGTTTCTGCCTCTTGCAGAATTCGCTTATAATAACAGCTATCAGTCAAGTATTCAGATGGCTTCGTATGAGGCTTTGTATGGGAGACAGTGTAGATCTCCGGTTGGTTGGTTTGAGCCCTGCGAAGCTAGGCTATTGGGGGCTAACTTGGTTCAAGATGCTCTAGAAAAGGTGAAGGTAATCCAGGAGAGGCTTCGTACAGCACAGTCGAGGCAAAAGAGTTATGCCGATAGAAAGGTTCGAGATGTGTCTTACATGGTTGGTGAGAAGGTCTTCTTAAAGGTTCGCCCATGAAAGGTGTTATGAGATTCGGGAAGAAAGGAAAATTGAGTCCTCGGTTCATTGGGCCGTTTGAAGTACTTCGGCGAGTTGGGGAGGTGGCGTATGAGCTTGCTTTGCCACCCAGTCTGTCGAGCGTACACCCAGTATTTCATGTTTCTATGCTCCGGAAGTATATTGGGGACCCCTCTCCCATTTTGGACTTCAGCACGATTCAGTTGGATGACAAGTTGACCTATGAGGTGGAGCCAGTGGCAATTTTGGATCGTCAGGTTCGGAAGTTGAGGTCCAAGGAGATAGCTTCGTGAAAGTCCAATGGAGAGGTTGAACTGTGGAAGAGGCTACTTGGAAAACCGAGCGGGAGATGCAGAGCAGATATCCTCACCTATTTGGAACTTCAGGTATGTCTCTTGACCCGTTCGAGGACGAACGTTTGTTTAAGAGGGGGAGGATGTGATGACCCGGTAAATCATCTCATGGGTTACTGCTCCGTCTTCCCCAATATCTGTATCATTATGCCTTGTTATCAGTGTTTTAGGTAATTTAATTGGGTAAGTTGCATTCGGAGTGAAATCGGTAAGAAATGAGACACTTAGTCTCTTTCAAGGAGGCTTAAGTTGTAAAAGTCAACTGTATGTTGACTTATGAGTTAGAAGGCTCGGATGTGAATTCCGATGATTCGGTTAGTTTCGGGAGAGGACTTATGACTTAGGAGAGTGATCGGAATTAGTTTTGGAGGTTCCGTGTAGAATTAGGCTTGAATTGGTGAAGTTAGAATTTTGGCGATTTCCGGTTGATAGGCGAGATTTTGATCCGAGGGTCAGAATGGAATTTCGAAAGTTGCTGTAGCTTCGATATCTGATTTATGACTTGTGTGCACAATTTCAGGTCATTCGGACGTGGTTTGGTTGGGTTTAGATCAAAATAGCGACTTAGAGGATTTTGAAAACCTTAGGCTTGAATCCAACGTGAATTGGTGTTGATAAGTTATTTTGAACGTCCCGAAGGTTGGAACAAGTTTGAATAATGTTATGGGACATGTTGGCGTGTTTGGTTGAAGTCCCGAGGGCCTCGAATGGATTTTGGATGGTTGATGGGGTTTAACTTTGGCATTTCAAGAATGTGTCGATGTCGTATTTTCAAGAATAAGTGGTATAATATTATACAAATAGACTCCAAATTCAGTTTTAATTGAAGAATTAGATCCGTATCGAAATTTCGGAGCCATAGAAAAAAGAATCGTCCAATTCGGACATCGTATGAGAAAGTTATGCCTATTTTCGTGTCAAGGAAAAAATCTGCAGAAACGTCAAATCTGCAATCGCAAATTGACCGCAGATTGACCGCAAATTGACCGCAAATCAGCTATGCGAACCGCATTTTTAACACAGAAATCGTAAACTGAGACAGAACTTGGGACGAGGTTTGCGACCAAAGATGCGAACCGCAAAGGTGAAATTCGAACCACATTTTTGACATAGAAAATCGCATTTTTGACCTGACAGGGGTGTTTTAACCCGATTTTTGATGCTTTTTAAGTAGAACTCAGTGCTCATTTTGCCCTACAAGACCCATATTCGTTATCCACGAAGAGGAACACCTCCAAACACCATAGAATCACAACAAATCAACTTCAAAACCATATCCAAAGGAGATTATCTCGTGTAAATTCTTAAAGAAGGGGGTTTGACCATTCTTAACACATTTGGAGCTAGAGAGCTCGGATTGAAACAAGTTTTGAAGCAAATCTTGGAGGGTTTACAAGAGAAACATCGGGGTAAGTATTCCTAACTCAATTTTGGAGAAATTTACTCAGTTTATCACTATTTTTAGCAATTAATTGGTGATTTAAGTTGGGAAAATTGTGGAAAACCTTAAGGCTTAGGTGTGAGGGTTAGAGGTCGATCCGGTGTCGGAATTCGACAAATTTTATATGGTTGAACTCGTGAGAAGATATGGAACCCGTTGGGGTGAAAAGTACTGAATTTCAAGACGTGGGCCCGGGGCTCGGGTTTTACTAATTTCGGGATTTCTTAGTAAATTCGATTGTTTTTGCTTGGGTTTTATTCCCTCAACATATTGTGACGTAATTGTTCTGAATTTGGATAGATTCGACGCACGTGGAGGCCAATTCAAAGGGCAAAGGCATCGCGGGCTAAGGATTTAACCGGTTTGAGGTGAGTAATGTTTGTAAATGATGTCCTGAGGGTTCGAAACCCCGGATTTGCACATCGTAGTGCTGTACTGTGTCGTTTACTACTGGGGATTGTGACTTGGTCCATCCCGTTTTGATGACTTTACTACATGATTGATTGAAACTTATGGATATCATCATATTTGGGCATCTAGCCGGTTATGAACCTTCAGGGGTAATTGTCATTGTTTACTAAATCATACTTGGGCATCTCGCCGGTTATGTGGACCCTTCAGGGGTATTATTTGGCATCTCGCCGGTTATGTGGACCATTCAGGGGTATTATTTGGTATCTCGCCAGTTATGTGAACCCTTCAGGGGTATTGTTGTTGTATTGATGCATTTCATAAACTCAGTTTTGAAACTTAAATGATATTTTCAAATGATTTAAATGGATCGGGTGGCACGCCACCACGAGATGTGACATGCATGGATCGGGTGACACACCGTCACGAAATATTGCGCTATTGAACCCCCTACAGTAAGCGCCGGGTACCCAGGGAACGGGTGGCACGCCGCCACGATAGTCATGACTTGCATTGCATTGCATTGCATTGCATTTTTGGTTGTGTTGGTGTTGTTTCCATTTACTTCACGTTATCTACTTGAGATGTTACGTGTTTTTACTGTTCCATCGTGGATTGCTCTAAGTCTTATGTGTTTCTTACTTTCAGTCATTATTTATATTTATTACTCACTGAGTTGGAAGTACTCACATTACTCCCTGCACCATGTGTGCAGATTCAGGCGTTAACGGTTCCGCTCCGAGGCATTGACTACTACTGCCAGGGCGGTGATTCGGAGGTTACGAGGTAGCCGTTGGCGTCCGNTTGCTTTGCCACCCAGTCTGTCGAGCGTACACCCAGTGTTTCATGTTTCTATGCTCCGAAAGTATATTGGGGACATGTCTTACATTTTGGACTTCAGCACGATTCAGTTGGATGACAGTTTGACCTATGAGGTGGAGCCAGTGGCAATTTTGGATCGTCAGGTTCGGAAGTTGAGGTCCAAGGAGATAGCTTCGGTGAAATTCCAATGGAGAGGTCGGACTGTGGAAGAGGCTACTTGGGAAACCGAGCGGGAGATGCAGAGCAAATATCCTCACCTATTTGAAACTTCAGGTATGTCTCTTGACCCGTTCGAGGACGAACGTTTGTTTAAGAAGGGGAGAATGTGACGACCCGGTAAATTATCTCATGGATTACTGCTCCGTCTTCCCCAATATCTGTATCATTATGCCTTGTTATCAGTGTTTTAGGTAATTTAATTGAGTAAGTTGCATTCAGAGTGAAATCGGTAAGAAATGAGACACTTAGTCTCTTTCAAGGAGGCTTAAGTTGTAAAAGTCAACTGTATGTTGACTTATGAGTTAGAAGGCTCGGATGTGAATTGCGATGATTCGGTTAGTTTCGAGAGAGGTTTATGACTTAGGAGAGTGATCGGAATAAATTTTGGAGGTTCCGTGTAGAATTAGGCTTGAATTGGTGAAGTTAGAATTTTGGCAATTTCCGGTTGATAGGCGGGATTTTGATCCGAGTGTCGGAATGAAATTCCAAAAGTTGCTGTAGCTTCGATATGTGATTTATGACTTGTGTGCAAAATTTCAGGTCATTCGGACGTGGTTGGGTCGGGTTTAGATCAAAAGAGCGATTTAGAAGATTTTGAGATTCTTAGGCTTGAATCCGATGCGAATTTGATGTTATGATGTTTATTTGAACATTCCGAAGGTTGGAACAAGTTTAAATAAAGTTATGGGATATGTTGGCATGTTTAGTTGAGGTACCGAAGGCCTCGGGTGAGTTTTGGGTGGTTAAACGGACTAATGCATCGTTGGAAGGGAAAGTAGCAGAAAAACCAGGTGTCGAGAATGCGGTTCGCATTTCACATATGCGGACCGCATATCTCTCAAAGAGATCGCATACTAGGACAGGAAGCTGAACAAATGAAATGTCAAGAATGTGTTCGAAATGCGAACCGCAAACCTGAAATGCGGACCACATATTTGACCGTGGGGATCGCAAACTGATACAGAAAATATGATAAAAATCTACGTCAAGAATGCGACGAGAATGCGATCGCAAAACTGGAAATGCAAACCGCATTTCACCATGCTGGGATCGCAAACTGAGACAGGAACTTGGGGCGAGGTTTGCAACCGAATTGCGAACCGCATACCTGTTATGCGACAGGTATGCGATCGCATATTGATCCGGACGGGGGTGTTTCCAGCTCGATTTTTGATACATTATAAATAGAGATTAGTACCCATTTGCTGTGCAAGAACTTCCGTTACCCACAAAGAGAAACACCTCCAAACACCCTAAAATCACCACAAATCAACCTCAAAACAATATCTAAAGGAGATTTTCTTGAATAAACTCTTAAAGGGAGGAGTTTTGGTCACCTTAAACGTACTTGGGGCCATAGAACTCGGATTGAAGCAAGTTTTGAGGAAATTCTTGAAGGGTTTTTAAGGGAAACATCGGGGTAAGTATTCCTAACTCAATTTCGAAATATTTACCTAAGATTATAGTTGTTTTTAGCACTTTTACTGGTGAATTAAGTTGGGAAAAATTGTGGAAGACCCTAAGCTTGTATTTTTAAGACTTAGAGGTCGAGCCGATGTCGGAATTTAATAAATTTTATATGGTTGAACTCGTGAGGAGATAAGGTACCAGTTGGAGTGATAATTTCTGAATTTTGAGAAGTGGGCCCGGGGCTCGGGTTTTGTTAATTTCGGGATTTCCTAGTAATTTTGATTATTTTCGCTTGGGCTTTGTCCCCATAGCATAATGTGACGTAATTATTCTGAATTTGAATAGATTCGACGCACGTGGAGGCCAATTCAAAGGGCAAAGGCGTCGCGGGCTAAGGATTTAGCCGGTTTGAGGTGAGTAATGATTGTAAATGATGCTCTAAGGGTTTGAAACCCCGGATTGCACATCGTAGTGCTATATTGAAGTAAGGCACACGCTCGATGATGAGCGTGGGGTCGTTTACTACTGGGGATTGTGACTTGGTTCGTCCCGATTGATGATTTTTACTATCTATTTGATGGGAACTGATTTGATAATATAAAGATTTGGGCTTCTAGCCATATTTGGGCTTAGTGCCGGTTATGTGAACCCTTCAGGGTAATTTATCACTGTTTACTGAAATCATATTTGGGCTTCACGCCGGTTATGTAAACCCTTCGGGGGCATTTGTTAATGATTTGAATCATTATTTGAACTCAGTTTTGAAAACTAAATGATGTTTTCAAATGATTTTGAAATGGATCGGGTGGCACGTCGCCACAAGATATGATATAGCGCTTGGGCCATGAGAAGCCCCTCCCGGAGTCTGAACCACCCACAGTGAGCGCAGGGTACCCATTATGATAATTGCAGTTGGTAACAATGACAACTGTAGGTTACAGTTGGTAACAATGACAACTGATAACCGGGGATGGGTAGATGATACAGTTGGTAACAATGACAACTGTAGGTTACGGTTGGTAACAATGACAACCGGTAACCAGAGATAATACAGTTGGTAACAATGACAACTGTAGGTTACGGTTGGTAACAATGACAACCGGTAACCAAAGATAATACAGTTGCTAACAATGACAACTGTAGGTTACAGTTGGTAACAATAACAACTGGTAAGCGGAGTTTGAAAGATTTTACTATTTTAAATAATATTGCCCGAGGGGCGTGTTTTTAGATGACTCTGAGCCCGAGGGGCAGTTTTAAAGTGCTTTCTTTTACTTCACGTTATTTACTTGAAAGATGCACATGTTTTACCTGTTTTTTTTTGATTAAATATGGTCTTTTATTGATGTCAATTAGCAAAATTTACAAGGACGGAGGGGGACATAAACCTTACCTCCCCAAAAAAGTACTTGTACCTTGTCTCATAGGTACTTGAGTGCTGATAATTGCTAAGGAGGTTTCTTCCTTGATGTCCATCTTATATAGTTGGTGGATATTCATCTGCACAAAATCAAAGTGAGCTACTTCTAGGTCAGTCGTCCTAGTCATATGTATTGCCATATTTTCAAAAAAGATAAGGAGTGCATCTAAGTAAAATTTTCTAATTATATGTACTGTTGTTCCTGTTTGATTAGTGCTGCATGCTCTGTCCTCAAGGTCCTTTGCAAAAGTTTGATGTGTTGTGATATCTGCATTTTGCTTTTGTCTCTGCCAATGCTGTTCTGATGTGGTAGCCCATTTGTTCTGTTGGTGGCTCTTCCAGTTTGATGTATTGTTCTGGTTTGGGATGCTCTTCTTCTTCTGCGTGCTGCTGCCTTTACTCTGATTATTGTTATTCCTGCCGAGTCTACTTGCTGCTTTTCCTTTTGTTGATTGGTGGCTTGATTCTTGATCTTGCTGCTGCTGGTGCTGGGATTTGTTTTTGCTGAGGTTACTGTGTATTTCTTCTGTTATTTTTCCTGTCTCTGTGCTGCTGGCATTGTTGTTTCCTCTGTTGTTCACATCCTTTGATGGTTTGTTGCTGTGCGTGTGAGTGCTTCTGAAGTCAGTGGTAGTGCTGAATCCACTGATGGTTCTGTTATCAAGACAGATTGGTGCAGAGTGCTTCCAGAGAGGGATGTCCTTATTGAGAAGGGGGTCGTATGAGGGGTGACATCTGTTTGGAAAAGGTGATTGATGCAATTGCAATAGATTGAGCGCCGAGGGCGCTAATACCACACAAAGCAATTGCGCCAATAACCTTATCATATAGTAACAGATGCCCCTGATGCTGATTCCCTGATGTTTGTCTGTCGAGTTCCTATTGATTGCTTTCTGCTTGCCCTTCAGTTGATATGTGTGCTGGGTTGTCCAAACAAGTAGAGGTGATGTCTTTGTCTAATTGCTTGATGATTTCGATGAGTTTGATTGTTGATGATGGTATAGCTGAGTATTGGAGATTGTTGTTTCAATTGTTTCAGTCAGAGTTTCTGTCGGATTCTTTGTGGAGTATTGCTGAAGTATGTTATTCCTTTGCTGCTGAGTGTAATTCACTGTGAGAGTGTTGATGAAAGTGTTGCTGATTCTGTTGAGATTGTCTTCCATGGGGTGTTCAGAGGCTGTGCTGTTGCTTGTTCTGCTTCCTTGATTTATTATCTTCTGTTTGTGACTTGTGACTTCTTCATTGGTCCATTGTAAGTTCCATTTTTCTGCCAAATCTGTCTCGTCCCTTTGAAGTTCCTTTTCCCAGTTGATATCTCTTGGTGTAGTGTAGCTTTGAGTCCAGTTTTCTTATGCTGCGAGTTGAGAGTTTCATCTGCCCTTGCTGTTTCTGCTTGGATGTAGTCTTGCTGCTGTTGTTTTCCTACAGTTGCACTGTTGTAAGTCTTGCATTGTCCTTGTTTCTCTTCCTGTTTTTCGTGCTTTTCAGTGATTCTGTCCAGCTTTTCTGCTTTGCTGTGGTTCCTGCTTGTCCAAGGTGATACTGATATTGTAAACTTGCTGGTTCTGCCTTTGCCCAAGGTAATGCTGATCCTTATGTTGCTTCTATTTCTTTCCTGTGCTATTTTGCTGTTTCTTTTTCTTGTTTCTGTTGGCTGAACTGCTGCTATGTCTTTCTTCCCTACTCTTCCAGTATCATGGTATTTCACCATTTTCCATGTGGCTTTGATGATGATTCTGCTGCACCAGTCTTGCTGTTTGGTCTTCCTCTGTGTTGTTTCAGTGGTCTTTCCTGTATTTCTATATCCCTACACATGAAACAAATTAGTTAGAAGGTGTAATTGTATCATGTTGTGTAAGAATCTCACTTTATGACTTTCACTCTTAGATAGGGGCATTGCAGCTTGTCTGCATTCAAAATTTTCCTGCCAGTTGAGTCAAGTTGATTGAAATGGTGGCATTCAATTCTTCCAAAGTTAAGAGCATGGTTGGCAATGTGATCAGCAAGCTTATTGCCTTCCCTGTAGGTGTGTGATATCCTCAGTTCGAAAGTGTCTTTGAAGTGAAGAATTTCCTCTATCTGCTCAGCTATACTCCAATTGGAGTCCTATTTGCAATTGATTATATTGCTTAGAAGCATGGAATCAGTTTCTAGCCAAATCTTAGTGAAGTTTTTTGAGTTAGAGTATCTCAACGCTTCTAAGATTGCTAGTGTTTCTGCATCTGTGTTTGTTCATGGTATGCATTCTGTCCCTAAAGCATATATGAGGTCCCCTTCCTCATTTCTTACACAGAAACCAATAGAGCTTCTTCCTGGATTTCCTCTTGAAGTTCCATCAGTATTGATCTTTACCCATCCTATTGATGGAGGCACCCAGGTGATCTTTTTGTAATATATCTTTGGGGTGTGATTTTCTAGCTTGTGGATAAGATCTTGCCATTTATGAGGAGCATTGAATCCTGGCTTCCTTGTATGTACCAAGTTCTGCAAAGTTGTGGAGATTTGGTATATTACTCTGCCGGTTGTGACTAATTCCCCATGTTTGTGGCTATTTCTCCTTTTCCACAATTCCCATATGATGCATGCTGGGAGTGCTTGCATTATTGGTTTCAATTTGTTGACTGTTTGTGCAGTCCAGCATCTTATTATGGCTTGATGGAAAGTTAGTTCCTCAATTGGGATTCCTGCTGCTTGCATGAAGTATTTCCAAACTCTGCTGGCAGTATTTGATGTGTAGAGGTGAGTGATGCTTTCTTCCTTTGGCTCGATGCAACACCAGCATTTTGAGGGGAGTTGGTATCCCCATCTTTTTAGAATATCATCCAGTGGTATTTTGGCTTTCCAAACTCTCCACATGAAGAAAGCAATTTTGAAAGGGAGTCCTTTCACCCAGATCTTCTCATATGCCAGTTTTGGATCCTCTCTTTTCCTTAAGTATTCCCATGCTGATTTGACTGTGAAGTGGCCTTGATTCTGGAGCATCCAGAAGGGAATGTCCATTATGTTTCCTGCCCCAGGTGGCTTGACTGAATTCACAATGTGTTCTACCCATTCCGGAGGCAAGCGAGTTGTGAGTTGTTGGAGGTCCCAGTTTCCATTTTGTATCGCGTCATTCACATTTTGGAGTGTTTCATCTATGGGAAAGTCTGGTGGTGTTAGGAAATAGAGAGCTCCCAACCTAGTCCAATTGTCATACCAGAAAAGTGAGGATCCCATTTTCAGCTGCCAGCCAATTTGGTGCTCAATAATATCTCTGCATTCCAGCATTTTCTTCCAGACCTGTGATCCTTTCTTCCATTGAACAGTTACTGCATTATGTGTTTTGCAGTATTTCTGTGTCATGTAGGCACTCCATATGCTAGGCTTTGTTCTGAAATTGCACCAAAGCTTGCAAAATAGGGCCTTTGACATGTCATGCAGGGTCCTCCTTCTCCTTGTGGTAGACATAGATTGTCCCATGATGACCAGTGTCTGCTGGTGCCTCCAGTTGTGCTACTCCAGAAGAATTGGGCAAATAGCTTATGTATGTTGTTGATCACTTGTTTGGGAGGGTTTACTGTTGATAGAAGGTGTATTGGCATGCTTTGCAGGACATGTTTGATCAGTATGGACCTTCCCCCTATGGAGAGTAGTTTCCCCTTCCATGATTGCAGTCTATCTTGAATCTTGCTCACAATGCTTTGGTAGTAGATGATCTTCTTTCTTGAATAGAAGATGGGGCAGCCCAAATATGTGAATGGAAAGTTCTGCCTTCCAATTCCTGTGATTCTTTCTGTTCTTTCTTCTATAGCAGTTGTTGCTGAGTGATGCATGTAAGTAGCTGACTTATTCTTGTTTATTAATTGTCCAGAAGCTGCTTCATATGTCTTTAGTGTTTCCATGATCATGTGCAGAGTGTTGGCTTCTGTTGAGGAGAAAATGATCATGTCATCCGCATATGCTAAGTGATTAATTCTCGGGCTTCTCCTTGGCATTCCAAAACCTTTGAAGCATTTGTTTGTGTGCAGTGAGTTTAACCCTCTTGAAAGTGCTTCTGCAGCAATGATGTAGAGGGTAGGGGATAATGGATCTCCTTGCTGGACCCCTCTTGTTGATTTGAAGAAACCTCTTGGTTGTCCATTGACGAGGATTGAATACCAGTTGTTGTTTAGTATGTCCATGATCATACCTATGAAGGTTTCATCAAAATCCATTTTCCTGAGGACCTCTGCTATATATAACCAGGATATTCTGTCAAATGCCTTGGTCATGTCTAGCTTGATGATCACATTTGGTCCTGCCTTGATTCTTTTCCTATTTCAGCAATGATTTCTTGTGCCAGGATGACATTTTCCACTATTGTTCTGCCTCTCACAAAGCCCGATTGTTCCTGTGAGATTAGGGATGGAAGGATGGGCAACAATCTTTCATGTATGATTCTTGAAAAGACCTTGTTGATGAAGTTGCTCAGGCTTATTGGCCTTAGGTCTGAGAAGGTTTCTATTTCTTTCTTCTTTGGAATCAGGATCAAGTTTGTGTGTGTTATGCTCTTGGGGAGTGGTCTGCCTGAGAAGAAAGCTGTGACCATATTTTATATGTCCTCTCCTATTATTTCCCAACATGACTAATAGAAATCTCCTGTGAATCCATCCGGACCCCCTGCACTGTCTTTGTTCAGACTGAAGACTGCATTTTTTGTTTCTTCAAATGTTGGAATTCTGTTAAGTTCCTCATTCTGGTGTGGACTTATTAGTTGTTGAATGTTGGCCAGAATGCTGAAGTCTGTGGGTGTGTTCTGTTCTGTGAATTGATCTTTATAAAATGAGATGGCTTCTTCCACTATCTGCTCCTGTTCTTCCAGCCAGATGCCAGCATTGGTTTTGATTCTTTTGAGTTGTAGTCTTTTCCTTTTCCATTGACATGATTGTGGAAAAATTTGGTGTTCCTGTCTCCATCTTTGAACCAGGACATCCCTGCTTTTTGTTTCCAAAATTGTTCTCTATTACTAGGTGTCTCATCAGTTGTGCTTGTACCCGTTGCAGCCTTTCTCTGTTTTGTGCAGTTGGTCTTTCTTCGAATTGTTTTTCATGCACTAATACCACTTCCTCCATGCTTGCTATAGTCATGAAAATATCTCCAAAAGTGACCTTGCTCCAGTTGGTTAAGGCTTTCTTGAGCTTCTTTAGTTTATGATTGAAGATGATGAAAGGATCTCCTTGGAAGTCTGCTTGCTAGTTTTCTTTGACCAAAGCTTGGAAAGTTTCATGCTTGGTCCAGAAATTGAGGAACTTGAAAGGATTTTTGATCCTTATTGGTTCCTGATAAAAGTATATCAGCAGGGGACTGTGATCTGATCCAATTTTGCTAAGGTGGGTGATCTCTATTGTTGGAAAAGCTTGTTGTAGCAATTGATTTGCTAGACATCTATCTAGTCTTTTGAAAATGCACTCCTCGTCTGCTCTTCCATTCCACCAGGTGAAGATACTTCCTTTGAAGCCCAAATCTGTTAGGCAGCTGATGTTTGTGCAGTGATTGAAATCATCAACTTCATTGAAAGGTACTGGGAGGCCTCCATATTTCTCTTCCTGATCACATATGACATTGAAGTCTCCTCCAATTAACCATGGGCAGGTGATTGTTTGTGATAGCTCATATATTGAATCCCATAGTTCAATTCTTTCTTCTGGTGTGCACTTAGCATAGACTAGAGTGAGGATTAGCTTTTCTTTTGTCCCTGTATGTATCAGCTGCAATGTAAGTTGCTGAATTGTGTCAGTGAGCACTGTGACATTGTATGCATCTTCCAGAAAGGCCCATATTTTGTTCGACACATTTGCAAAGGCTTGTGTCATGCCAATTCTTCTCTTGTATTGCTCGAGCTTCTTGAATTGTTGCTTTGGTTCCATGATGCCAATGAATTCAAATTGATGCTTGTTATTGAGTGTGATCAGTCTTTCGAAGGCTTGCATTGTTTTGACTGATCTTATGTTCCAGATGATTGCTTTCATTGTTTTTGGTTTAGGTAAGCAGGTGTTCTTTTGGAGAGTATCAGCTTTGAGGCAGAACCACTGTTGTCTTTTGATTGCTTTTTTTGGTGGTTCCCTTTGCTAGTTAGTTTATTTGCTTGGACTGGTGATATGTCCCCTTGCCTTGCTATATTTCTGAAGTTCTGTGAGCTGTCTTCGTCATCCAAATCCTTTCCTGTGATGTCTGCGAAATTGCTTTTGGTATTAGATGATGCTGACATGACTCTGGGCTTAAAGATTGCCTGCAACTGAGCTCTGAGGGATCCTGATTTTATGCTTATGTCCTGGCCTATGATTGACAATTGTTGGTTGTTCTGGGGCTGTTGTTTCTCATTTTCATTGGTATCCTCTTCCTCTTCTTGTATTCCATCTGGAAGTTCTCCTTCTTCTGAGCTTTCCTCCAATTGTTCCGCCCATAACCTCCCTGTGATTTGTTTTAATTGTTTTGTTGATCCTGCTTCTGTCTGATTCCTTTCTTCTGTCTTATCTTTGATCAAAGCATCCTGCTTTTGCCTGTAGGTATTGTTGTCTGATAATGCTGAGATTGGTTGCTGCATGCTGTTGAGTGGCTGCAAGTTTTTGCATTGTTGTTGTGTGTTGCTTGTATCATTAAGGTTGTCATGAAATCTTTCCCGGACCCATTGAGAAGTTGATTCCATTATCCTTTCCTCTGTGCTGCTTATGATTTCTGAGGCCACATTTGTTACTGTTCTATTGCTTGGTTTCACTCTTCTGTTGCTGGTTTCTGCTGATTCCAAAGATTGAATTGTTGCTGTTTTCAATACTGTTTGTTTGGCTTTCTGTGCTGGTATTCTTTCTGCAAGGTTATGGTGTTCTTCTTTGTTGCTATGGTTCTCCATCTGATGATCTTTTCCTTTAGCCACTCGTGTGACTGTCTGCTCTGCTCTTGTCCTTAATGTTGATTGATTACCAGCAGTTTCAGTACTCCATCGTTTGTTCCCATTGGGTTCCATTTCTAAGCTTCCTGTGACTTGGTTCTCTGTATTATGGAAGACTATGGGAGGTGATTCCTTTATTGGTTCTGTGTTATCTGCATTTGTATCTGCTGTGTACTGTTTTCCTTCAGCAGCTGTGGCTGCTTCTTTGATTTTATTTGTAGCTTGACTGCCCATGACATTAGCCTTGGGTTTTCCTGCAGTGGTGCTGTTGTTGCTAGCTTTTCCTGCATTACCAGCTTCTTGGCCTTCGACAATTGCCTTGTTTGCTTTGTGAGCATTTCCTGCAGCAGCATTGTTCCTTGATGTTGAAGCCTCAGTGTGTTCAGCTATTTGTTGCTCAGGATTTAGTTTCTCCTCCTCCTTGTCTGATTCTTGCTCCAACATTTGGAATTTGTTTGTGACCAAAGTTTGCTGACCATTTCTGCTATCTGGTTCATTTTGCTTCCCATATTTGTGTGTTGCTCTGTTTTGTGCTCTCTTGTCCCTGACTTCTCTCCATTGTTGCCCATTGTTTCCAACTACCTTGCCACTTGACAACCTTATCATTGGTTGTTCCTTTACTGTTAGATCCTTCCCCTTTGTGCTTTTTAATTCTTCTTGTCTTTGTTCTTCAGTATTGGCCTGATCAAGGATTTCCGGATGCAATTTCCAACACTCGATCATCTCATGCCCTTGGATTTTACATTGTTTACAGTATTTTGGTAGATGGTCGACTGTATTTTGATCCATTCTGTTCGAATTTCCCCTGTTAATTCATTTTCTATATCGAGCCTCACTTTTTGGGGTAATTCCGATAGCAGATTCACTAAAACTTTAACCCTAGCACAGCTTGGCCTTGTTTTGTTTAGAGTGGCTGCATCCAAGTGTAAGGGTTTGCCCACTGCTGATGCCAAAGAAAATAAACATTCCTTCACATAGTAGGTCGGAAGAAGATGCGGGAAGGAAATCCATGCCATAGCCATCGACGTTTCTTCTCCAAACTTAAACTTAGTATCATATATAAATTGCCTCATCTGATACTCCAGTCCGTCCTTTGCCTTGAGATAATAGGTGCTTTTTGAAGTGATTTTATGAAATCTTCCCATAGTGTTAGCCTAATCAACACATGCTTGTCCCTAAACAGACCTATGTTACACTCCCCTCGTATGCCACACTAGACTGGGATGATATTTCTAAGCTCTTGCAAGTCCGACCACCCGTAAGAGAATTTGCCCAGAACCGCGAATTGCAGTCCTTCAATGACATTCATACGAGCAACTTCGGCTTCCGTGTACTTGATAATCGGTTGGCCATGCATGTATATTACCTTCTTGATAGGAATTTGTTCGATTTCTTCGCTAGGGTTCGATTTTGGGGTGGGATTTATCATTTCTGGTTTGAGTAGTTGGGAGTAATCTAGGGGTTTTTGGGTTGCTGGGTTGGGATTTGTTGCGTTTGGGGAGGTTTGGGGTGGCCGGCCAGCCGGAGTGTCGCCGGCCGGCATCGCCATTGACAGCGTTGGTGATATCGCGAAGGTTCTGTTTGTTTCTCTCTCTTATCGCCGCTGCTTCTCTCTCTCGTATGTAATTGTTTAAAGTGACCTTGGGAGTTTTATATTACCTTGCTCGTTAGGCACTCTTACTTTTGATAAATCTTTATGTGATTCTGGTGCCTCAATTAATTTAATGCCTTTGTCCATTTACCCAAATAGAATTTCAACTCTTTGAAACTTCTCCCTTTTGGATTGGGAGTTGTTTCCTTCTTGGACTAGAATTAGGGTTTCCTATTCCTCCTCCTTTTTCTCCCAAATTCGGCCCTCTTTTCTTTCTCTCTCACACGTTCAAGACTTCCCCAAGAATTATCAAATTAACGTGAACTTCAGGAATTCAAGGAAGACTCGTTAAGAACGATTGAGGATTCAAGACCTTGCTCAAGAACAACGCAAAACTCTTCAAGAATAACAATTTTAACTCCAAGAACTTCAAGATTCTTGAGTTTCACGTGACTACTTCTAAGAACAACAACTTTGACGTTCAAGAACTTCAAGATTCTTTCAAAATCTAACGTGCTCCTTTCAAGATTCCAACTAGAGTTTCAGGATTTCAAATTTATTAGTTTCTAATGGTCAAGAACTTCAAGATTTGGTTCAAGAACGTTTCTTTATCAATTAATCTTCAAGACGTCAATCCCTAGATGATTTATCAACTTCAATCACACAAATTTTCAGTTATTCTTCACTAGGATTTCGGTTTTCTTTTCTTTTTCTTTTTTGTCACGTTTTTCTTTTTTAAATTTTTTTTAATCAAAAACGAAATTAAAGAGAAAGAACCTAAAATTAAGGCACGAAGAACAGGATTGGGATTGTAAGAACAAATCTTTTCCAAGCTATAATACCAACTGATGCATTATTAAACACGGAAACAACAAAACAAAAGATAGAACCAAGACGCTCTATGAATTATAATGAGAACAAGTAGAAACTAGTCTGCTTACCTTGTTGATGAAATCAAGGAGTACCTATACTATACGAACGACCCTCAAGACAACGATTGTCTTGCAAATTGTTCGATCAAACAAGGAATGAGTTCAAATGTGAATCACACCAAAATTGGACAAGTAAAGTCACATGTTTTGGGGAGCAATAGGGCTGTCGATTTTCTATTCTCAAAATAATGTAAAGTACTAAAAATAATGAAGTGCTTAGGCTTAAATAGAATGAGCCTTGTCCTAAGTTAACTAGGAAACAAACAACTAACAAAAAGAGGCCACAGATGGCAAAGTAATTCGATATCCACGCAGGACCCCAAATAACTAAGAATTAGTGTCTTCCATAACTACACAATAATCTCAACACAGTAATAAGAATCACACGCCAAACAACACAATGTGCTTAGAAGCACTTGGCTCTTATTCACCATCAAATGTGCATCATGAAGCTCTTTAGCTAGACTTCTCGTGAATGGTCTTGAAGGCTTAAACGTATCATGATCAGGTTGACCTGTATCACACAATAATCTTTAGATTGCTTAGAAACGCTTGGCTCTTCCTTTTCATATCATTCCACCAATAGACTTCCTTAAGATCATGATACATTTTTGTAGAACTCGGGTGCACGGAATACCTAGAAATGTGAGCCTCGGTCATGATTCTCTCCGGGAGACCATCTACATTTGGAACACATAGTCTCCCTTGGTACCTTAGTGTACCATCATCCATGCCAAGAGAAAAGGCCATGGTCTTAAGTTTATGAATCCCCTCTTTCAATTCTTCCAATAATGGATTGTGTATTGCTTCTCCTTGACTTCCACAGCAAGTGATGATTCAGCCCTATTTTGCAGAATCACTCCTCCCTCACTAGAATCCAAGACGAACTCCCAAACTAGCAAACCGATGAACTTCCTTGGCCAATGGCCTTTGATATGCCTCCAAGTGTGCTAAACTCTACCCATAGATTTCCGGCTAAGAGCATCCTCCACAGCATTAGCCTTTCCCGGATGATACATAATATCGATGTCGTAATCCTTAAGTAATTCAAGCCATCTTCTCTGCCTCAGATTCAAATCCTTCTATTTGAAAATATATTGAAGGCTTTTATGGTCCGTGAATATGTCCACATGGACCCCATATAAATAATGACGTCAAATTTTCAATGCAAATACCACCACCGCAAGTTCTAAGTCATGTGGTGGATAGTTCTTCTCATGATTTTTTAGTTGCCTTGAAGCATATGCGATCATCTTGCCATGTTGTAGTAATACACACCCAAGCCCGATTCTTGAAGCATCACAATTTGCTACAAATCCACTTGTACCCTAGGGTGCCATTGTCAATCTTGCTTTCAACTCCTGGAAGGTCCTTTCGCAAGCATCAGACCATTGGATCTTAATCGCCTTCTGCGTCAATTTAGTCAACGGAGAGGAAAGAGAAGAAAATCCCTCCACAAACTTTCTGTAATACCCAGCTAAGCCTAAGAAACTGCGAATCTCTATTGAAATTGTAGGCCTCGACCAATTCTTTACAACTGCAATCTTCTGAGGATCAACCTTAATTCCTTCAGTAGAGACGACATGACCCAAGAATGTGACAGATTCAAGCCAAAAGGACCATGCCGATCATCTCAAGGTAGTTCTGCAAACCCTATATTAGCACAAGTTATATGCAACGTTTTCAAAGTGTGAACCTCTCGATTGCGTGAATACACAAGGATATCGTCAATAAACACTATAAAAAAAGAGTCGAGGAATGGCTTAAAAGCTCGGTTCATAAGATCCATGAAAAAGTTGTCAGGGCATTTATTACCCCAAAAGACATTACCAAAAATTCAAAGTGCCCATACTGGGTTTTGAAGTCTATTTTCGGAATATCCTGCTCCCTGATCTTCAATTGGTGATATCCAGATCTTAAATCAATCTTGGAGAAGTACCTAACACCCAGCAACTGGTCAAACAAGTCATTTATCCTTGGCAGTGAGTACTTCTTCTTGATTGTGACCTTGTTAAGCTGCCGATATTTAATACACATTCTCCGTGAGCCATCTTTCTTCCTTACAAAAAGGAACTGTGCGCCCCAAGGTGACACACTCGGCTGGATGAAACCCTTTTCTAACAAGTCCTTCAGTTGCTTCAATTCTGTCGGTGCCATTATGTAGGGTGGAATAGATATAGGTTGCGTGCCTGGCATCACATCAATCCAAAAATCAATCTCCCTGTCCGGTGGGATCCTACGGAGCTCATCCGAAAAGATTCCTGGATATTCATTCACAACGGGCACATACTCAAGTGTAGGTGCCTCAGCATCGGTGTTCGTAACCCGAACCAAATGGTAGATACACCCCTTGTTAATCATCTTCGTGGCCTTAAGGTAAGAAATAAACCTACCTTTCGGCACCGCATCATCCCCCTTCCATTCAATCACTGACTCATTTGGAAATTCAAGCCTAACAGTTATGGTTCGGTAATCAATCTTAGTGAAACATGAATAAAGCCAATCCATCCGCATCATTACATCAAAGTCAACCATCATCAATTCAACGAGATCGGCCATGGTGTCCCGACCATGCACCGTGACAACACAATCTCTATCATCCTGTGCAGCCAAAATAGACTCACCATCCGGAGTAGATACAGAGAACGACTCATGAAGCTGTTCTAGTTCTATCCCAAATTCCATAGCAATATACGGAGTGACATATGACAGAGTGGAATCGGGATCAATAAGAGCATATACATCATGAGATTGGACAGTCAATATATCTGTGACAACATTTGGAGAAGCCTCTGAATTCTGGAGATCCCTCATAACATAGAAACAGCTGGATCCTCCTGAAATCTATGCTCCACCCCTAGCTGCACCACGTCCTACTGGTTTTGGAGTGCTTCGAGCTAGAGGAGGTGCTGCGGATGTAGTAGTTACAGAACTGGCTGGCTGTGCTGTGACCCTACCCGCACCTTAGCGGGATGAATGACATTTTCTCAGAATGCGACCCCTAAATCCACACCCGTAGCATATGGGTAAGTCCATGTAGCATATTCCTATGTGCATCTTTCCACACTTAGGGCATGGGGGCCTCCGCTGTTGCTGGAATCTACTACCATGTCGATCCTGTTGTTAGGAGCCCCTATTGCCCTAACTAGGCCTGAAACAGCTCAACTGCTACTGACTGGGCCCTGACGGCAGTGCACTGGCCAAAGCCTGAGCAAAGGACAGGGATGGCCCTGACGACCCTCCCCCGAATGTTGACCTGCCGCCACCAGAAGAACCACCAATGTTGCTCGCAGACTGGGCCTTATTGCTACTCTCTCGCTCCATTCTGTTCTTTAATTTGTGAGACTTTGTGGCTTGAGCGAAAGCCACCATCTTCCCATAGTTCATATCAGTATTAAAGGTAGATGTAGCAGCCGCATTAATTACCTAGGGGCTAAGGCCCTGCACAAACCGACACACTCTAGCCTCCATAGTGGGCAACATGTAAATAGCAAACTTGGACAGGTGCGCGAATCTCATATGGTACTCCCACACGCTTAGGCTACCTCGCCTCAAGCTTTCAAACTCAGCGGCACGGGCTGCCTTAGTCTTAGCAGGCAAAAAATGATCAATGAAGGCATCGGCAAACTCAGCCCACCTCTCGGAGGCTACCCTCCTCAGGGGACTCCTCTCATAGCTCAAACCAAGAATAACACCTCTTTCAGGTGGCAGGAAGCCAACTCCACTCCTTTTGTTTCAGTAGCACGCATAACCCGGAGAGTCTTGTGCATCTTATTAATGAAGTCCAGGGGGTCCTCCTCTGGCTTAGTACCTGATCACACTGGATGATCCAACTGGAGAAACCTGTTCACCTCGGAACTAGCAGAATCCCCTGGCTGACTGGAAGAAGTGAGTTTAATATTTGATCTTTGGCCCTAGGAGGCCACTATTCAAGCCAACATCTGTATGGCTCCCTTAAGATACCCATCAGAAACACTAAAATCGGAAGCTGGAGCTGGAGGTGGAACTGGAATATCGGTTGGAGGGATCGTTGCACCCTCAGTGGGTGTAGGGACAGGTGCGGTCTGATCAGTTGTTGTAGAATCAGGCAGTGTGGTAACTGGAGGGATATCCTCACCCCTCGGGTGCTCACCCGCATCATCAAATATAGAATTCATTGCCACTCCTGGTGTGACATTGGCTCTTTGGACAGTTCTTACCTTTTTCTTAGGCTCCATGTACTGAAATTAGAGCAACGCACGAGTTAAAGGAGGAACAATCTTACAATCAGCTTTATCGCACGATCGAGAACATGAAAGAAGGGTATTATTCCTAAATGCCCAACTAGCATCCTAATTATAGATGTGGTCGACAACACACCGATAAGAAGGACTCTACTAGACATGGCTCTGAGACATACTAGGACACTTTAAAACCGTAGGCTCTGTACCAAGTTTGTCACACCCCGAACTCGGGGAGCGCGATCGGCGCTTAATCGAGTGAACCCGGTCAAGAAAGCCTGTTAAATACTTTCTACCCAAACTCACTTATTAATACAGAGAACACTTATTTTCGTTAATAATACGATAAAGAGACCATGTATATGATACCCATTCATTTTCATCAGTTACTTCATTTTAAAGTCTCAAATTACACACATTTTCATGGTCTGAAATGGAACAAGTAATACAAACACAACATAACATTGTTTGACTCACCCAACACTAATATACAACCCACACTATGTCTACGGAGCCTCTAATAGACATAGAAGAGTACTATGATAATGCCGGCAACAAGGCCCCGACTATACCTCAAATACAATACACAAGGAACAAAAGATACATGACCCCGAAATGAAGTGGCACTCACTATGTCAGTTGGGAAGAGGGTGTACCGCTATCACTGATCAATGTCTCTTGCTGTGAAAACACCTGCATCCATTAAAGATGCAGCTCCCCCGGCAAAAGGGACATTGGTACATATTGAATAGTACTAATATGAATGACAAAACACCCCCTCAATAAAATGATAAAAAATACAAGCAAGAACAATTATAATATCAGTGGAAGCCATGACAACATCAAACCTCAAATTAGAATCAAGACAGTGTTCAAATAAATTTCCATAGCTTAAGTTGTGAGATCTTTAGCACCAATATGCCACCGTTCACAATCCCAATACCACCGTACTTTTAGCACGAAGTCCGATCACAATCACAATTTCAATTACAATTTCTAGCACAATCACCACCATGTGTGCGGCACGGCGTCCGATCACGACTCGATCGGCTAGGCCGTCTCATTCAAGATATCATCCTTTTATACCAATCACCTCATTTCGTACTTCTTTTACATCTTTTCATTTTATTGGCACTAGCGGCCACAATTATAAAAATCATTCTTGGCACGTCGGCCGTATTTAGTATTTCATGCTCACCCTTTTCACTTTTAAAAATCATCATCATCATCAACAACAAGGCATTTCAAATCAAGGTTCTTAGTACACATGTGAGCAATTAAGAGTCTTAGACACATAGAGACTTTTCACAAATTTGGCATAATAGCCTTCGTTTGAACTCGACTTGAAGACGAAACATCTTTAGTGCACAACCTATACTTTGAACACATTCTCAAATGATAACATAACATGATAAAAGCATCTGGTATATATATTGAACATATATCTTTCAACACAAACTTATTCGGAATAGCCAATTTAATAATGAATCACTCGAGACTTACATAAATTACATGAATACCGTAGGTTTCAATTCTAGGAGGGGAGTTTAGTCAACATACTTCGATTTGAGCTTTTATTAAATTACTACGACGTTCCAAAAATCCTAGCAATCCCAATCTATTTGGAGACATAACAAAATTGAACACAAAGTAGGAAGATATTCATGGTTTCGGCACATTTGAGCATTTTATCAAACACTGGGTGTGCAAATTTGCTACAAGATTTCCTTCATTTCACAACCCAATCTTTACTTATTTGAGCTCAACAATCTTCCCACAAACCTTATTGCTACATGCATGTATACATGATACTCTCACACCCAAGAATCATACTCCCAATCACCCATCTTTTACCCCAAACTCAAAAGTGAAAAATTGGGAAAAGAAATTCTTACCTCTTTGAAGCCCTAGCAGGATCCTTGTAAAATCTTCAAGCCTTGAGCAAGAATTGATGAACAAATGGCTAGGTCTTCTGTTTCACTCTCTAGGATACTCTCACGTCTCTCTAAAAATATCAAATGAAGCACTTAAAAATTAACCCAATGCTTTTTTTATAAAAATGGGATCGGGTAAAATTCCCAAAACTTAAACTTGCCGAAACCGAGTTTGAAATTGCATACCATACCGCACAATCAATATGCGGCCCACATAATGAGTCGTGAAAAGGCCCTCAAGAATTGGGCAACATTGCTTCCGTCTGTGACCGTTATGCCGTCCGCCGACCTGTTATGCGGTAGCATAATGCACCGCAAACCTGGTCTGCGGTCGCATAATGTACCGCATACTGTCCTCCACACTTGCTTGGCATTGCTTCACTCTGCTTCCATTCTACGGTCTGCAGAGTGATTATGAGGCCCCATAACGGGCCGAAGAAATGTCTTTTTCTACCAAAATTAGTCCTTTACTTCCCAGTGCATTGTTCAACCCAAAAAGTCTGAGCCTACTTCGGCACCACAAAATCTGAAATTCCTTTGGAAAATTTTACAAGGCCTTACAGAGCATAGGAGTCTTAAGCACATTGAGTTTTCTTTCAAAAATTAAACATAATAATCTTGCATTTGAAATATGAATTGAAGTGATAACATTTTGATTCATAAACCATCCTTGAATAATTCCTTCACCCTACAACCAATCCAACACCAAGAGTTTACCCATAAAAGTTCCACGACCTCCGCACCACTAATACCGGTACATGCATACACAAAGGACAACTCCTAGACCCAAGAATCACACTCTATTACCCAACTTCTGCCCAAATTCGAAATTGAAAGCTAGGGATAGGAACTTACCTCTTTAGTAGATAATTTTTTCACAATCTTTCCTTGTCAATTTTCTAAGGCTCGAGAAAGGAATTAAAGTGTGGAGATGTTAGTGCCCTTCCTTCTCTCTCTAGCTCCCTTCCCCTCTCAATAAAATATCAGATATTTGCCTGCAAAACTAGCCCAAATGGCTTTTAATCAAAATGGGGTCAGTTTATAAAAATAGAAAATTGACCCTCTGAACTCAACTCTGCGGTCGCAGAGTGTACCAAAGTGCACCACATCTCCCTCCCGAAATTTCTCATGTTAGACCTGCGATGGATGTGCGGCCTGCAAAATGATTATGCCGTCGCATAATAGACCGCAAAATGACCTTCAAAAATTGGCTTTGGTCCTGTTGCATTTTGCGGCCAATCTGCAATCCTTGATGTGATTCTGTGGTCGCATAGTGGACCGCATAAATGCCATATTCTGTAAAGTTATTCTTCCAACTCCCCAACACATTGCACAACTTGAAAAGTCCGTACCACTATAGTCTTCAAACATACTAGCCTACTTCGGCACCACGAAACCCCGGGTTCTAGGTAAAATTTACGGGGCCTTACATACTCCCCCACTTAGGATCATTCGTCCTCGAATGAGGGTCAAAAACCACCATCGGCATCCAATGTGACTTAACTCTTAAATTCATACACTAGCAGTTTCAAATTTGACTAACTCCCCAAATTTTTAGAAATTTCGGCAGAGTTTCCCCTATAGCTGGGCCTATCCACCTATCAAAGAATCTCAGAAACCAGTCCTAACATCGTAACCATAACACAACGATGTATGACAATATGGAAACAACATTGACCATAACGTCATATACATTATATTGCCAAACTGGAGCATCCTTAATATAAAATGTAAAAGCGAAACAAAATTCATAGAAAGCAAGCTTTTAACATTTTCATAGAACACAACTACAGTCGAAGTGATTATACGATCGCGTAATGGAACGAAAAAATGCCATGTTTTACAAACTTATTCTTCCAACTCCCTAACGCATTACACAACCTTAAAAGACCGTACTGTGGCTCACAAGCTTTCCGCGAAGATTTTCTACAGTCCTAAAACACATTAGCCTACCTCAGCACAACAAAATCCCGGGTTCTAGGTTAAATTTACGGGGCCTTAAGAGATACACGCATGCCCATATATCGTAATGCAATTACGTTAAGATATGATGTAAATATGCAGGAATGATGATGCCTGGCTTCCGGCTAGCCATTATTAGGAATCTTGGGGTGATAGGATGTTTGGATCACAAGCCTCCGAGCTTTGGAGCATTATTTGGGGCATCAGCGATGGGTGTTTGAATTTGACTTGAATGTTAGTTGGCTTGTGTACTGTTTCACAACTTTTGGAGCAATTGAATCTCTACACAGTGGGAGTATTTGATTTTGAATTCCCTCACGATAGAAATATTCAATTTTGACTTTGAATCTCCATGTGGTGGCAGTATCTCTATACGATGGGAGTATTTGACTTTGAATTTAAATCTCCGCACGATGGAGGTATCTCCACGCGATGGGAGTAGTTGACTTTGAGTTTAATTGCCAAAGATGCATAAATAAAATGTCAAAACATTCAAGATAAAAGAAAAGAAGTAAATGAGCATGACCAAGAGATATTCTTTACTACAGAACTAATTTGCAGTCGTCAATAAGCGTAATGTGTGGAGAAACATAATGGCCTATCCTTTGACTGGTGAAGTTGGTGATGAAGCTTGCGGCAATCTATTTGGAATCTCTGATGAGGTAGGGTGATGGTGCAATCGGTACAAAATGCTCTGGTCGGCGGAGTGGACGATGCACTTTGTAGAAATGTGATCCGATTGGCACAATAGGCAGTTTGATATGTACAAGATGCTCCAATTAGCAGAGAAGTCAGCTTGATCTGTACAAGGTACTCTATTTGGTAGAGAAAATAATATTTTATAGACAAAGTGCTCTGATTGGTAGAGCGGACGGTTTGATATGTATAGAGCTCCGACTGTGTTGGTAGAGCAGACAATTTTATATACGTAGAGTTCTCTAATTGGCGTAGCGGACGGTTTGATATGTATAGAGCTCTGACTATGTCTGAGGCTTGGCTCCGGGTTACCTGCAATGAATTCAAAGTTAGTCTTTAGCTATATGAGAAACGAATTAAATAACTAAAGGTGAGATAGGAGCTCATGATATTTTAGCGGGTTTGGAGTTAATTCTGGTGTGATCTAGCGTCCTTCAATTCCTGTCAATACTGCACTCAAAGAAAAATTCTTAGTAGGGGAGGGGCATTGATTTGTGTTGATTGTGGACCAGGCCTTACCCCGGATCTGGTGAAGTATGCCACGAACTTCGGTAGGTGGAAAAGTAGAATTTCTTTTAAAAGCTGTTTTGAAAAATCATTTATGTTTATAGCAAATTCTGTTGTTCCAGATTATGAGATGTTTGAAGGTTTCCTCAAATGTGAGTGTCGTTTCTAGATGGCTCTGCTTCGTTGATGACGCTATCCTGGATGTGCCCCTAATGATGTAGCTTCCTGTTGACACGATTACTTCTTAATCTAGGCAATACATTACAAAGGCTTTCCTAGGTGATGCAAATAAATTTGATCAAATGTTATCAATGCCATCTATGAACAAGACAAGAAAAGGCATTGGTTAGCCTTGGAGAAAATCGAAGCGTCCATAAATCTTGCTGTGGACGAATCTTGGGTTGAAGATGTAGATTTGTATTTATGTTGTATTATTGTGTAGTTATTGAAGACATTAATTCTTACTTGTTTGGTCCTGCGTGACTATTTCTTATACTTAGCTAGATTGTGGCCTTTTTGTTAATTAGTTGTTTCCTAGTTGATTTAGGTTAACTAGTTATTCTTTTCCTAGTTGATTTAGGTAAAGGCTCATTCTATATAAGCCTAGACACTTCATTATTTTGATACCTTTTGACATTATTATCAATCAAAAAACGGCAGCACATTGCTCCCAAAATCGTGTGAATTAACTTGTCCAATTTTGGTGTGATTCAAAATTGAACTTGTTCCTTTGTTTGATCGAACAGTTTGCAAGACCATCGTTGTCTTGAGGGTTGTTCGTATAGTATAGGTACTTCGTGACTTCATCAAGAAGGTAAGTAGACTAGTTCCTACTTGTTGTCTTGATAGTTCATTGAGCGTCTTACTTCTATCTTTTGTTTTCTTGTTTTCGCTTTTTTATATTGCATCAGTTGGTATCAGAGCTTGGAACGGGTTTGTTTCTACAATCCCAATCCTGTTCTTCGTGAGTTTTAGGTTCTAATTCTTAAATTTCCTTTTACAAAAAAAAAAAAAAACG